>VZUA01037017.1:13415-28029 GCA_013401035.1 Horornis vulcanius
AAAAAAGCTTTGAAAACAACAGTCAATTAGAAAAAGTAATTCACTGTACCACACTGCCTTTCTCCTCTGAAACACATCTTTTTCTAGGCATTTACAAGTAAACAAGTTTGGTCATGGAAAGGGTAATTCTTTTATAATTATGTATTATTTGCTGAAGAAGCAGTTTTAAAACTGTATTCTGGGAGGTTTTCAAGCAGAAAAATAATCTCATGAATATTGAAGTGACGCAGTGGTTTGTTCCAAGAAGAGACCAAAAGAACTTCTCCTATCTACTAAAGAGAGAGAATTCTCCATAAATGTACAAGGGAGGAAATCACAAATCCCAACCAAAGTGTGTGGACACTGGAAGCAAGTACTTTAAACCTCAGCAGAAGTTCAGGAGGAAAACAATCACTTTAATCTTATGTTGTTTAAAGTACGGGGAGCCTTCCAAAGGGCAAATACATTACTCTCTTTTCAGCAAAACTTAGTGAATTTAATGCTTATGATACCTCTGGAAGGAAAAGACAGAATGGTGTGAGCCAAGAAAATCCTTACAACCTTTCTGAGAATATTTAGCTTTGCTGTTCTAAGAAACTTCATTTTGGCATTGTAATATAATTTATTTTGACCCCAAAATTCTGCTCCCCCAAAAGGTTTTTTTCTATGTACCTACAGAGAATGGGTTTTCCTCCATGTTTTCTCTCAAGCTGTACAATTTCTCCTTAAAAAAATTAAGTATTGAGACAGCTTGGGATGAAAGTATAGGGGTATAGATCCTTTAAACAATTCTTTAAATCCCAATAAAAAAGCCTCATCTGAGATGAGGTGAAAGATAAATTTCCCACTTGTGTTCCCAAGGAATTCTGAATGCTTCTTTAAATCTCCATTACTTTTTCCTTAAAAAAAATAGTAAGCGTAATAAAATAAACCAAATTTCTTCCCCTGCTTACATATCTTGCTGACAAAAATCAACTGTACTTTTCCCACACATAATAAAAAAAAAAAGTTTTTGTCACTAGTTTGATTTATCACAAGACTGACAGAAAAAAATATGAACTACTTGTGCATGCTGTACTACAGAATTAAAAATTTTGGCCAAAAAAATACACATTTCTGTGCAAACAACCTTGGTCAAGATACAAATGAGGCTTCAGGGGTTTCCTAAATACGTTCTCTAAACTGAAATTTCTGCCTTTCTTTTAATTATCAATAGAAACAAAAGTATTTTTGTGTTTCATTAAACTATTAAAAAGCTGCAGGGGCTAATGTTAATAGAGATTTTCCCATATTATTTTAGAATATACACTAAGATCAAGCTCCTATGCATCCCCAATCTCCTCACCAGAGCAGCAGTACAAAAAGCAGTAAAGGTGTTGGATCTGTGCAATCCCTGTTCAGCAATAACAAAAACATCTCTGTATTATCAACCCTGTATTCAGCACAAATCCAAAACACAGTTCCACAAGCCAGTGTAAAGAAAGCTAATTCTGCCCCAACCAAAACCAGCACAATCAACATGTACATTGTTAAAATAAAACAACATTGCTTCAATGAAACAACATTTTCTCAATTGTAACTCACTGCTCCCTTTGCTGGAAATATTCAGTTGCCTTTCAGTCACATAGTATTCATGGTCAATCTTAAACCAGAAACAGGAAACTCACAGGGGGAAGTTCTAACTGTGGATATTGCATTAGTACTTTTTTATGTGGACAAGTAAGCAAATTTTCTTTGTATTTCAACAGACTAATATAGTCTGTTCCTTATCCATGACTTCACTCTAGACTTGATTTACAGATTTTTCATATATATATATGTGTGCGTGTATATATATGTGTATATATAAGATTTATGTAAAAGCATGCATGTTGTACATATATATTCACAGGGAAAGCTCTAACAAAGCAGCAGAACTCCTTTTAAACACCTGAATTATTCATCTGCATTTGGCAAAGTACATACAAGTTGCAGCAGCACAAACCACTTTTATTTCACGAAGAATGTTATATCCTCAATTCAACTATTCTTTCATTGATCGTTTTATTATGTCTATGATATATAATACAGCCCATTCGATTTCACATTAAGTAGGCAATATGCAACAAGCTTCACCAAATTATTAGCTCTCATAAAAGAAATCATGAATGACATCTGTCTTTATATATCCCATTATATTACTAAAAATGCAAATTAACAACATTAAACATCATAAATTTCCATTGTACAGANTGAAGAGAACAAGAAAAATCAAACTTACAGCTTTGGGACACAGAATGACATATTGCCCCTTTTCAGTCTTGATTCTTTTCTGCCAAGTTTCAACTGCTGCAAAAAAGCTTTGAAAACAACAGTCAATTAGAAAAAGTAATTCACTGTACCACACTGCCTTTCTCCTCTGAAACACATCTTTTTCTAGGCATTTACAAGTAAACAAGTTTGGTCATGGAAAGGGTAATTCTTTTATAATTATGTATTATTTGCTGAAGAAGCAGTTTTAAAACTGTATTCTGGGAGGTTTTCAAGCAGAAAAATAATCTCATGAATATTGAAGTGACGCAGTGGTTTGTTCCAAGAAGAGACCAAAAGAACTTCTCCTATCTACTAAAGAGAGAGAATTNTAAATACGTTCTCTAAACTGAAATTTCTGCCTTTCTTTTAATTATCAATAGAAACAAAAGTATTTTTGTGTTTCATTAAACTATTAAAAAGCTGCAGGGGCTAATGTTAATAGAGATTTTCCCATATTATTTTAGAATATACACTAAGATCAAGCTCCTATGCATCCCCAATCTCCTCACCAGAGCAGCAGTACAAAAAGCAGTAAAGGTGTTGGATCTGTGCAATCCCTGTTCAGCAATAACAAAAACATCTCTGTATTATCAACCCTGTATTCAGCACAAATCCAAAACACAGTTCCACAAGCCAGTGTAAAGAAAGCTAATTCTGCCCCAACCAAAACCAGCACAATCAACATGTACATTGTTAAAATAAAACAACATTGCTTCAATGAAACAACATTTTCTCAATTGTAACTCACTGCTCCCTTTGCTGGAAATATTCAGTTGCCTTTCAGTCACATAGTATTCATGGTCAATCTTAAACCAGAAACAGGAAACTCACAGGGGAAAGTTCTAACTGTGGATATTGCATTAGTACTTTTTTATGTGGACAAGTAAGCAAATTTTCTTTGTATTTCAACAGACTAATATAGTCTGTTCCTTATCCATGACTTCACTCTAGACTTGATTTACAGATTTTTCATATATATATATGTGTGCGTGTATATATATGTGTATATATAAGATTTATGTAAAAGCATGCATGTTGTACATATATATTCACAGGGAAAGCTCTAACAAAGCAGCAGAACTCCTTTTAAACACCTGAATTATTCATCTGCATTTGGCAAAGTACATACAAGTTGCAGCAGCACAAACCACTTTTATTTCACGAAGAATGTTATATCCTCAATTCAACTATTCTTTCATTGATCGTTTTATTATGTCTATGATATATAATACAGCCCATTCGATTTCACATTAAGTAGGCAATATGCAACAAGCTTCACCAAATTATTAGCTCTCATAAAAGAAATCATGAATGACATCTGTCTTTATATATCCCATTATATTACTAAAAATGCAAATTAACAACATTAAACATCATAAATTTCCATTGTACAGAAATCACTATATATTCTCCCAAGGAAAGTAAATACTAGAAGAATTTTAACTTCAATATTTGCATAAATATAATTTTAGCATCGTTCTGGATGCACTTCAGGTTTTAACAGAGCAGGCTCTTCTTCCTTCTGTGCAACTGCTGATATAAAATGACCACTGTTACGTTTTTTACTGCTGTATGCTGATATAAAGTTCTTTAATAAGCTCTAAAAATGGGCATTTCATTGAATGCACCACACCGCAAACTGATATTTGATGAGACAGAGTATAAATCCAGAAATCATAGTAACTGGCTTACCAAAAACAGCAGTTGTGCAATCCTGTCCAAATACCTCCTCTCATGATACACAGAGTTTCAGAGTTGCAAAAATGTAGCAAGATGGTAAAAGAATTACAGGTGTAGAACACTAATTATTCCATAAGACATCCTCTTCTGTGTGAGGGGGTTGATAAAATAAATAATAGGGATTAGAGCCTTGTCTTGGGGTAATTTTATGACGATGAGTCTATTCCCTGATCATCTGCTTTATGACCAAAAATGGTTGCTGTATTTTTAAGGTAGATCCAGGGGGAGGGGGGAGCCTTGGAGTTCTTCAGCAGGCTTTTTCAAAGCCTCACACCCTAGGCATCTGGTGTGCCATGCTGTCTGTGGTTTTTTTTGGTTTCTATTTGCTTGGCTAGCTTGGTTTTTTTTTTTGTTAGCACAGGCAGAAGGTTTTTTTTTTCTTTCCATGGCCTTGGAGACCCTGCAGCAGCAGCAATCCTTCAGCATCTTTTTGAAGTGAACTGGATGGTTTGGTTTTGGTCCAAGATCAGAAAACAGTAGGAAAGGTGAGGAGCCGCTCTGTTCTGGCCCTGCATCTTGGAAAAGTCGAGCCAGCAAGAGAAAGCCCAACTGCTTCATCTTTTGTGAAGAGGGGACCAATGCTAGAGATTCACCAGGTTCACATCTGATTGCCTGAACTGCTGCTTGAATCTACTTTTAGGTTTTTGTTTGGTTGGTTTTTGTTTTTCCCTAAAACCCCATTTTCTCCCCACCACGTGGCAAAGCACGACACAAAGCAGAGTCCAGAAGCAGTCTCAAACGGCAACTGTTTATTATCGAAAATGGCTGACCTTTTAAACACTTTCTAATTGTTTATACTTCTTCTAGGACTGCAGCTATTGGTTACAATAAATCAACATACCATTGGTGAAAAGTAACAGTGACTTCTGCTAACTTTCTAAAAATACTTCACCCAGCTGCAAACTTCTCTCCTTATCTTTCTTCTGTTCTCTTCTTCTCTAAGTCTCCTTAGTGACAACCTTGAAGAAAGCTCCTTATCAGCTCCTTCTTGCTTCTCAGTTTCTTCTCGCTCCTTTTAGCTAACACATTTGTTGTTAGCCCCTTCCACAACAGAGTGACTCACATTTTTGAGGTCCTCATTTCATAATCATGCTAATGCAAATTCAGGAAGTCACAAGCTACTCGTGCCACAGTCCTAAAAATATGAAGATAAAACTTTGTATGCTTCTCTAGAGTACCTGTTTTAAGTCCACCCATGTAGCTGAACTTATAGAATCATAGAAGGGTTTGGATTGGAAGAGACCTTAGAAGTCATCCAGTTTCAACTCCCCTGCCATATGCAGGGACACCTTTCACTAGACCAGATTTTTCAGAGCTCCATCCAGCCTGGTCTTGGACAGTTCCAGTGATAGGATATTCACAGCTTCTCTGAGATAAGGACAACTTCATCCTGTGCCTTTCTATCCTCAGGGAAGAAATTCTTCCTAATATTCAATCTAAACTTGTCCTCTTTCAGTTTGAAGCCATTTTCCCTTGTCCTGCCACTCCAGACCCTTTTAAATAATCTCTCCCCATGTTTCTTGTAGGTTCTCTTCAGGTACTGGAAGGTTGCAGTTAGGTCACCCCCAAGCATTCTCTTTCTAGGTTCAACAATAGGAAATCTCTCAGCCTTTCCTCATACCAGAGGTGCTTCATCCCTCTGATCATCGTGATGCCTCCTCTGGACTCACTCCAGTAGATCCATATCCTTCCTGCGCTGGGAGCCCAGAGCTGGATGCAGCCCTGCAGGTGGGCTCTCAGCAGAGGGGGCAGAGGGGCAGAATCCCCACCCCAGTGGCTGCCAGGCAGAGGAAGGGTGGGAAGCCCCATAAGAAGATCCTAGCCTCCCCCCCCCACTCCCCCTGCCCCGCCCCCCAGCATACTCCAGCCACCATTACCAAGACCCTTGCTGGGAGGGGCCCAGCCATGAGAGAGATCATGCACCTAAGACCAAAGGCGGCTCTGCAGCTGGGCAAGTGGCCCTGCAGCAGCCAAGCCCCCAAGACCTTGGCCCAGCCCAGTGAGGCCTGACCCTACCACCTTCGGTCACCAGTCACCACTGAAAAGAACAATCATGCCCTCTGCAGACCTGGGAGAGATACTAACTCTTTCCTTACACAGATGAAACTTACACTTACAAAGCACTAACCTTTCTCTGAGGGAGAAAAAAGTTAGAGTGGGAGACATGTAAAGAGACAGTATGAAGACATCAATGTTGGTAAAAGAGAAGTTATATCTTAGATGAGGAGATGGAGAAGATGCCTTGGTTTTTAGGCTAAAAGTATTTTGTAAGCCATAGTAACAGACTGTAATAGGCTAGAATATCCCTTTAAATTGTGGGGAAAAAAATCATTTGAGGAAATGACAAGAGTATTTAAATTGTAAAGATAAGTAAAAGCATTTGTAATGGACTAATTAAATATTGAAATAGTTGTGATCTAATAGAGAATTTTGAACAGAGGAAAATACAGAGAAAGATAAAAGCCCTCTGCCCGCAAAGAAAAAGAAGACCTCTGTTTCTTGAGATGAACATGATTTTAGAGATAATGAAGAAAACCCTTTGCTTTTAGAGCTGTTCATCTTTAAATGATACCCCATGAGTATGCATGAGTCCATAGCCCATATGTAGCCGTGGGAAAGGCTGCGTGATATGGGAAGTTCAAAAGTGCAGATTTTTCCCGGGCGGCTGCTTTTGTGAGAGATAAGGGCCACTGGTTTTCCATTGTGGAAAGTTACCATATCAGACCAAACTGGTTCTCTGTTGTGGAAAGTTACCATATCAGACCAAAAGAGATTCTCTCCCCAAATGAACTGATGAAAGACTATTTTATAAGTGATACTGACCTAGAGTTCTGAGTTTTGTCTTTATACATTGTCTGTGAGAAAGAAGAGAAGCTGTTAAAAGAGAGGAAAAGTGTTCTGAAAGTTTTAGTGGTGTGTTTTTGTTTGTTTCCTTTGTTATGTCAGTACTTGTTAAACGGTTTGTTCCATGTACCCCTGTTGTTATGTTTTGGTTGGTTGTACCCAGGTTTTTTCCTCCTGTCAATCCCTTACTCCCCTCCTCTGTGCCCTGCTTGTCATGTTGGGGTCCTTCCCTTTCTTCTAGAAGGATCTAGGGAGGGTGTCAAATGATAGGACAAGGCCAGAGGAAGTTCTTCCTCCTCACTTGGGAATGTCCCTCATCCCTTAAGCCACTCCCAGGATTTGTCCTATTGGTGAATCCCCTGTCCCTTCCCCTCTCTCTGCCTCTCAATAAAAGTTGCTGTAACTGGTTGTTGCGGGCTCTGCTGAGGCAGAATCCTCCTTGCAGGGGCTCCAATAAATTCGTATGGCAACCCCTCAACAGAGTCCTCCTTTCTTTCCTCTCCATCGTCGCCTATATACATCCATGCAGTGGACCATGCTCTGTGTGAGCCCACCGGATCAGCTCAACCTGCTTAGCAGATAGAGCTGTACCAAGTAGCTGTCTGTGGTGCCAGGGTTAGCCCAGGATGGCTGAGCAAATGCTCTCAGAAAGGCACCACAACAGAAAGTTTTACTCTAATTCTTAGTAATTTTTTTCTCTCTTATAGTCTTGTTAATAAATCTGTCTTTACACCTTTTAAGTTTAAGCCTGCTTTGTTTTTCTCCTAATCCTATCTCATAACAAAAAAAAAAAAAGCAAATTATTATAGTAGACACTCAGACCACTGACCTAATTTTAAAAAACAAAAATTAACAAATGTAAAACCACTACAATGAGGAAAAGAGGAGTGTTTGCTTCAGGTAAAATATCATAAATAACCTACTGATCTGAGCAGATAATTAGGAAGAGAAAGAATGAGAATCAATGCCTATGATGTACAAACTCTTGATGTGCAGGAGAATGTCTTCAGTGTCAGGCTAATCATCAATATGGGTATTGGAAACTCTCCACCCAACTAGTTTGAAATTCATGATGATGAAGAAATAAAACCTGTCTAGCTACACAAACAGAAATTCCATGATTCTTAACATCGATCAGCAAGGCATTCCTTCCTGTTACAGAATAAATGAATTCTGGTCCTAAAACTATTCAAAAGTTTTATCAAAGAGTCATTGCAGGAAAGCAGTCTAGCTTTTAAACTGGGGTGCTTTAGCCTGGAGAATGGGAGGTTGAGGGGAACAAGGACAGAGTCAGTCCCTTCTCCCAAGGAACAAGAATAGGACAAAAGAAAATTACCTCCAAACCACAGGAGATTTAGATTAGATATTAGGAAATATGCCCTCACTGAAAGGGTGGTCAAGCATTGGAACACACCTTCCAGGGAAGGGTTCAAGTCACCAAATGTGCAGGTATTTAAGATGTGTAGATGTGGCACTTAGGGACTTGGTTTATTGATGGACTTGGCTGTGTTAAGTTAAAAGTTGCTCTCAATGATCTCAAAGGCTCTTTCCAACCTAAATAAATGCAAGATTCTATCTCAGAAGAAGTTGGTACCACTCTTTGTAATTACTCTTCTTAGTCAATATGTGTGATCTCTGTGATGTGCACTTGATTTAAAATCTGAACACAAAGGTTTTGGTTCTTCTGTGGTTCTGAAAGCTATTGGTTCAAGAGACCTGCGAAACTCTGCTCTAACGCTCAAACACTAGAGTCACTTTTAATATTGAGATACTTCACTTATTTCTCTTCTCAGTTAAATTTCTGTTGAAATTTCATTATATAGCATCCAAGTGACAAAACAGGCTCAGTAAGTCACCAGCAAAGTTAATGGCAGCAGTAAAGAAATTAAGGCTCAAATCAGCAACCCCAGTTCTAGAGAGAAAGCTTGTGAAAATATAACCAGAAGCCTGTGCAATCTCACTGAATTGGTATTTGTTACAAAGACAAGTTCCACCAGCTTGTAATTGGTCCAAATCCACAGTAAAGCCACCTTATAGCTCAGCAGTAGAAGATAAGTGCACTACCCATTGCCTAGGCAATAGCTATGAGGACAGACCTCTACAATCACTAGCCCTTGATCATTTCAACAAGGTCATGATTACATTCCTTGGAATTAGTATTGTTCTCATCCCTGGGGGTATAAACCATATTTAACCCCATCTGTAAAGCAAACATTGGCTTTCTTTTTCATACTACAAACTACATCTTCTACCAAAGAACTCACACTGATTTCATAGACCAGTACTCAGGTAAAGAGTTTTCTGAACTTGCATATTTCTACTGCTGAATGTAATTAAAGAATTGCAAACATAGGTAATATTTATGCACAGAAAATGCAGAAGTCACACCTCTGTAAAGAAGTAATCAATAAACATTGCTTAGTTAGATGCTTCAGACAGATTGACAATCTCTACCATTTCTTAGAGTTAACTATCCTTCATGACCTTTTGAGTCCTTGGAATGTCAGGAAACTTTTAATCCTTCTCAGGCTTCTCACCTATGTCTGCAAATGAGTCAGGTTAGAATTAGTGATTAAGTGGTGCTAATTATATTTTTTTATATAAAAAAGCAAACTCATCTGCTGAATGGTTAAATCAGAGATGGTTCTTACAGCCTGAATATCTATGTTCCTGAGACATTCTCTCATAAACCTTTAGGAAACATAGATGTCTGGAAATAACTGTTTAAGAGAAAGCTGTCTGTTAAGAAGATGACATGTAAAGTACCTTCTACAGTTTCTACTGGGTTTTGCTTGTTTTCTATGATGTATCTTATGGCTTTCTTTAAAACATACATACCTGTGACCAAGGAGATTTTCACATCTCACAGCATTAACAGACAGAAATAAACCTCAGCTGTGATATGGAGAATTTTATAAATATAAAAATATGGGATTTTAGAAGCAGCTTTTGGTGATTTTGTCAAAGTAAAGAAACAGCTTGTACTAAGAATACATGGAAGATTAGCTGTTAAGCTTAGTTGTTAGGTAGTTACTAAGTAGAAGTCATATAGGTAAGATGTATAATGTTAAAACTCAGCAAAGCAGGACTTAGGTATTTGTCAAAAATCAATAAAGCAGAACTTTGTGGCTTGAATCTAGCAAAATCAAGCTCCTCATCTTTGGCAAGAGCAAAATTATAGATGTTTCCCTGGCTGCCTGTATTACCTTGGGGTGTCGGATCTCCCCGCGCGGGTTTCTGCTCCGTCCTGCACGGCTATCTCGCACACCCACTGCCACTAACAGAGCTACAGCCACTGCCAGGGTCGTAGGTTCCGTCAATTGAGTGCCCAGGCGACACGGCTTCGACGAAGAATGAAAGGGAGGCTCCGGTAAGGTGAAACAGGGAAGGGTTTATTCTTCCAGGAACACCCCACCGGGACAACAGCGATCCCAGCTTGTCGCAGTGCCCTTTTATCCAGGGGAGGGTCCCCGACAGAGATACATGATACAGCCAATAGGGAAAGAGGGAGGCAAGTCCAAACAGAACATCCATCATTCTCATAACCAATGGTAACAGACCGAGGGGAGGATTCTTGGGGTTCAGCCAGTCACTCGACGCTTTCCCTGGAACCTTCTGGATCCTTGGGAAGGTCCCAGTGGCTGACTGACAGGGGAAGGAGGCAGGGGATAGGAGAATTGACCGAGGAGGGAAAAATCTGGAACATACAAACTTAAACATGGAATGGGGTTCTGAAATAGCTTTCCAGAACACAAATACAGTATAATTTGAAATGATAAAACTTCTGCACCGCCACACAAAATGACCTGAAAAATAGCCAAACCTCCACCACACCTGCCCAAAAGCAAAGATCAACCTGAGGAAGACGTTTGCCTTCCTCCCAAGATCCCAACTCATGACCACCAGGAGGTGTGACAGCTGATTGAAATACAAAGCAAGAGAAGGCAGGGAATGGGCAGGTGAGGAGGTGTGGGTTTGTGTGATCAATGTGTATTTAAACCTGGACCTTGTCTTGACCAGCTATGCAGAGTTTGGAGGAGATATCCCCCTGTGTGTCCCAGCTGGAAATAAAACATACCTGCTTTACAATTTCTAATTGTAAAGTCCTTATTCTACACTTCAGTTGGAAAGTAAATAAAACACTGTTTAAGCACCTCTTGCTTTCTTTCCATTACTGTTTTTCAGCTCAAAATTTTTTGCTTTTTGCTGTTTGCACAGACAAGAGCCAAAGTTCCATTTTAGCTTACATTACACTGCAAGCTAATCTCTAACAACACAAGCACTCAATTTTCCTTGCAAATGTTTTTTTGTAAATATTATTATTTTATCACTATTATTTTTAAGTGTGATTAACCAAAATAACACACAGTACACAGGTAAAGTTTACACAGGTCATTAGTAATTCTATAATTCCCCTTGACAGTTTCAAACTGCTGAGATACTGAACTTCTAGGTGACTACATTGGTTAGAACAGAGCAGACAGATGGTGTAAGCTCAAACAAAGCTGTGAATATCAGTTCACATTTGGTTTTCAACGTCTAACACCTTTTGTTTACACCAGAAGACCCATCTGTCCTACCTCCTGATGATATTGAGAGGTCACTGACACCAGGGGAGATACATCATTGTAAATAAATACACAACTCCATTTTAAGCATTCTTGTGAAAAGCTTATATTACACGAAATCTTCAACAGCAAACTAAACGCAACACTTGTAACAAAGGAACTTAAAATTATTTCTGACAATTGATGCATCTCTTTTGGCCTACAAACTGCCTGAAAACCTCAAGAATAATTTATTTTCTGTTAGTGAACACTATCTTGTGAACAAACTTTCAGTTACTGATCATGAACATCGGAGCTCCTCTCCTATGAAGAAAGTCTGAGGGAATTGGGATTGTTCAGCCTGGAAAAGAAAGGGCTTTGAGGTGACCTAATTGTGGCCTTCTAGTACCTGAAGGAAGCCTACAGGAAAGATGGAGAGAGACTGTTTGCGAGGGCCTGTGGTGACAGGACAAGGGGGAATGGCTTCAAACTGACCAACAGTAAGGTTCAATTAGATATTAGGAAGAAATTCTTCCCTGTGAGGGTGGTGAGGCACTGGAACAGGTTGCTCAGAGAAGTTACAGATGCCCCAGCCCTGGAAGTGTTCAAGAACAGATTGGATGGGGTTCTGAGCAACCTGGTCTCGTGGAAGGTCTTCCTGCCCACAGCAGAGAGGTTGGAACTAGATGGTCTTCAAGATCCCTTCCAACTCAGACCATTCTAGGACTCTCTGATCTCAGACCCTCTAGTCCCTTTAGGACATCTTTTCACTACTGTTATGTGAGTAGAGAAGGATTTAAAAATTCAACACAAATATATACATATTTCATTCCAAGAAATCAGTGTTGTTCTGAACTACTCTAGTCTTAGCAATAATTTCTGCTATAGTTTTCCTGTAACAAAGCACTGGCAAAGCTTGTTAGAACATGATCTCTGAAAAATGAGATTCACTTTTCTGATTAAATTTTAAAGGTTTAATAAAAAGACAATGAGAGACACAAAAGCAAAAATAAAAATTACAGCTGGGTGCTGGGCATTCAGCCAAGAACACACCTACTAATTCAGAAACACTTTTTTAAATGCCTCAGCATGTTGCATATTCATAGACCTCCATTCATTATTCAAACATTTCTTTGAGTTTAGATATTCTTTTGCTTGGTTTCAACCCCCGACCTGCCCCCTCTCCATCCTGCAAAACAACATTTTGTGTCTCCTTGTGGCTCCATCCTGCCATCCCCATACTTCCTGATAAGGAGGCTTAATAAATTCCTCCCCTGGGGATCTGGTGTCCATTACCACCATCTTCATCCAGATAGGATAATACAAGGATGTGAGGAATTTCCTGATTATCTTTACCATTCTCTGAGTTAGCTACATAGTCTTCATTTTAATACCATGCTATAGCCCAAGAAATATATATATATATATATTTATCACACAACAATTTCTAAGTTTTGTTAATAGCAGAAATAAAAGAAACTACATTCATACAGCAATTTTTTCCAACATTATACATATACCATTCATTTTAATATTTGCAAAAAGCCAGTAATATAATACGTACTTAAAACATCACAGGTACAGACTGAAACAAAGACAAGTTCAAGCTGTCATCAGAATAATATAGAACATTGAAAGCTAGTTTTCAGACATGGTTAGATAAATATTTTTTTCCATTCCAACCTTCTTATTTACCCTAGAGATTTAGGTCTGTACAAAACAAAGAGTCTAAGTATCAAAATAGACCATTGTTGGGGGGGTTGGATTTGTTTCCTTTTGCTTGTGGAATTTTTTCTCAGTGGGTTGCTAGGGAACTAATTGCTGGGTGCTTGTGGGTGCTTGACCAAGGCAGGGAAAGTACTGGGTGGGGGGCAGTTGCTCTCTTGCTCCTGGCATTGGAGAGGGCAGATCCGGCTGCTGTTGCGGGAGGATTCTTCTTTGTCTCCACTGGCTCCAGTGCTAAGAAAGGCTACCATCATCGGCTCCTGAGCTCCAGAACAGTTGAGTCCATCTTCTCCTGCCCTGTTGGGCCAGCCCTGTCCTGCCGCCGCCGTTCCCTCAGCACTGCTTTGCGGTGCTGTGTCTCTTCCCCTGCTAGGACACCCCTGCTGCTCCAGCTACCACCGCAGAGCTTTCTGCTCTCACCCACCGGCCCGGGATTTTTCCACTGTTCCAGCCTGGTGCTCTCGAGAGAGATCAGACTGCCCTGAGCTTTGTGAGAGCAAAGCCCCTCGAGGTCTCTTGCCTGGTTCTGTTTAGTATTATTGCTGTAATTGTCATTGTTTGTTTGCATTGTTATAAATACTAGTAAAGAACTGTTATTCCTATCCCCATAACTCTGCCTGAAAGCCCCTTTAATTTCCTAAATTGTAATAATTTGGAGGGAGGGGATTTGAATTCCGTATTTCCTAAGGAGGTCCTGCCCCCTCCTTAGCAGATACCTGTTTTTCAAATCAAGACAACCATATATTCTATTAGATTTTAAAAAATCACATAAAGCTTTTACTCAAATTAAACTGCCAGAAATGAGATTTGGATGTGACCCATTTATTGATTTCTTCTCCAAATTTGCAATTAAATGCTGGGATTTAAAGTTCTTTTTGAGGTAGATTTCACTTTTAACTGCATCTCAACTCAAACATTAAATGTGTCCAGTAAAATGAAATAAGGTGGGGTTTTTTTAATGACAGATCCCCTAGTTATCTTTAAAGAGAACTTGATATCTCCAGGCATTGGGGATTAGGTTTCTTTTCTTGTGCTCCTTCTTACCTATAGAATTTTTCCCTTAAGTTGCTAAGAAACACTGGCTACTGGGTATTTATGTGTACTTAAGAAAACAAATTGGCCAAGCTGAGGGGGAAGGAGGGCATCTGGTTGCATTTCTCTCAGCTGGGGAGTTTCTCTATGAGGTACAGAGATACTGCAAGAGTGGGGCAGGTGGGGATGGGGCTAGGGCAGCTGCTGGTGCTCTCTCGCTCTCTGCAGCAGAGGAGGACAGTTTGGGCCACTGCTTGGGAGGGGAGTCCGTTGCTGCCACCAGAGCCCAGCCCAGAGCTATTTTCTTCTGCTGTGAGGTGAGCCTTTGCTTGTAGGAGCAGCCACTGAACTGGGACCTTCTAACACCCACTGTTATGAACAAATTCTCAGTAGATGAAAATAAGGGGGGCTGACCCTGGTGTTGCTGTGATTCTGAGGGAATTAGACCAGTTCCT
>VZUA01037021.1:0-30914 GCA_013401035.1 Horornis vulcanius
GACTTTTTTTTTTTTTAAATTTAATTGTTTCTGATTCTCTAGCAGTGCCTTCTTCACATACCAGCAAAATAGGTCTGTGTAGTTCTAGGTGCCATACAAATTGTTCTGCTGAGCTCTTAGGAACCTGAGTATTGTGGTCCTTAAGAGCTTATAGTCTTTGTCCCTGAGTGCTTATAGTCTATCATTTTATATCTATATCTATATAAATATATACATATGTACATACACATATAAATATATATATGTCTGTGTTGTGTGCTATAAAGATGCATATGGTATATGTAAAAAAATAAAGGTGAGCAAGGAGGAGGAATAGGAAAAATAATATAACAGAGTAATGAGAGAGAAGTAGTTTTGCACACAGTTTGTAGCCCACAGGTAGCAGTGAGCACAATTTGCCACCTCTGCAGCAATCACCAGATTTCTGTGGTTATTACTGTGTGACCTCAGCAATGAGTTTCAGCTGGCACAGGAGAAGATGGGTCATTTTGTGGGAATTCAGCCTGGGCTGAGCTTTACTGCTGTAGCTAGAAAGCTGAGAATGAGATCCTTGCAAGTTGCCCTGTGAACATAGCCAGGTCATGGACCTACAGGATGATATTTGGTGCAAGGGCTTCAGGACAATAGAAAGTTTGGAGGTGTCAGAAGCAAAGATGAAGTGACTTTAATTTTTAAGGTGCATAATCCAGTTAGTTCTCAGAGGGGGGCTTGGCAGTGTAGGCAGAGAAAAAAGGTCAGTTTTGGAGAAGTTTTCTAGAAAGTGGCATCAGAATTTAATCACAGGCTGGAGGAATGAGTCATGAGAGGATATCAAGTCAAAGTGAAAGCTGAGATTGGCAGGAAGGAGTCTGATTTTATTTCTGAAATTAAGACAGGTATGGGGAGGAAAGGACTTCATGAAAAATTCAGAAGCTAGGTTTTGAGCATGTTCAGTTTTAGAAGTAGTAAATTATTAACAGAAATATCTCCAAGAAAGGCCAAAAGTAGTTTGGTTTGATGACTCTAGGCTTAAAGATTTTATGTTTTCTCTAAGCTTGATTGTTTTTTGAGTGTTCATATCCAATCTAGCAAGGAAAAATATGGATTTGTGTCACAGAGGACGACTGGAAACTTCCATCTTCATATATCTATTATTGCAGTTCTTTTGTGCATTCAAATTGGATTTTGAGACAGGTCATGATATAGCAGCAGGATGCAATCAAAATAAAGAAGTCATGGGAAGGTTTGACGTTTTCCATCTCGCATCTGCCTGGATTATTGTCTCATGCCTTAATGCAAAAGTGGACTAATCATACATAGGGAAAATGGGGAAGAATTAACACAATCCACTGGCAAGTGAAACAACTAAGAGTCATCAGACTCAAATAAGCTGTGAGTGAAAATTTAAAGAAACTTCATGAAGAATATGTTCATTTTAGTGGGCACCCCTGCTTCTTTAGTGAGCCCCCCAGTGTGTGCACACTGGGCACAGGTAATCTGGTAACCACACGTCACCCCTGCCCTGCACAGTGCCACGATGGCAGCGTCTGTGCCTGGCCTTGTTTGATACCCTCATTTAGCTCAGCTCATTGCATTTCAGTCGTGGCTGGGCTAAAGGAGGCCCCTGAGGCTCAGTGTCCTACTGCTCATGTTTACACAGCCACTGAAATGTGGTAAATCATCTACCTGCCTGTTAATAGGGGGTTATACATTATCTCGTACCAGGCTGTGGCTGATCTACCAGGACACAAAAATTCTTACAGCCTGGACATCTCATGCAGTGTCTCATGGTTACTTTTTAAGACAAGTACAGGAAATGGGTTACAGACCCACAATTTTTCTTAAAATAATCAGTATAACTTTTTTTTTTTTTTTTTCTCACTTAAAGCATCTTGCACCGGTGTCTCTGTACCTCTGGGCATGGAGATACTGCTGTCTCATCTCTCTTCTCACCTGCATTTGTGTTCCTTCTGCTTCAGACAGTACCTCACAGATCTCTTCCTTCAGGCTTTAAAAAAGGCAGTGATACTACACATAGGATTAGTTTAGCCAGAAACCTAAAAAAACACCAAAAACTCCCTGTTAGCTGTTACCTCTGTAACAATCCACACCATTGTGTGCTTGTTGAATGGGTGATGCAGAAAATACTCTTTGCACTTGAAACAGTAGAAAATTCAGGAAAATTCCATATTGACATATTCCTGAGTGACTGAACTCACATATTTGACTTTGCATGCACAGAATTGAGTACAGGAGCCTAGCCTTTTGTCTCTGCTGTTAAACAGGCATTACTTCTCTTGTGAGCAGTTGTAGTTCACTGCCATCTCCATAGCAAATGTGCCACAATTGCCACACTCATCACTGATTTCTAGAGCAGGTAATGCTCTCTGGAGGTCTGAAATCCATCCAGTGTCTAGACTAAACCTGCTCTGAGGCTGAGACACGCTCCCAAAACAGCACAAAGTGCTATAGGCTCCTTTTTTTTCCATTAACTTTTGAAGCCGCAAGTCAGAAACTCTTGACAAAGTTGGCATGAGGCTTTTCAAAAACTCTTCTACAGAGGGAGAGGTTTGTCCAACATCCATCACTGCAGAATGGCAGGAAAAGGAGAAAATTTAAAGTCTCATTAAGAAACCAGTGAGGAAAGAGATGATTTGCTTAACTGTAGGTTAAGTCATGTCATGGTGTGATTTTTAGGTTTGTCCTGTGCAGAGCCAGAAGTTGGACTCAATGATCCTTCTAATCAGAGTTAGATGTATTCCCTTCTAATTCAGGGTACTCTATGATTCAGTTCAGTTCCTGCAGAGGTTTTGCACAAAGCTGCCAATATACCAAAGCTGGTGTTATATGATAAATCCTAATATGTTTTAGTTTAGTTTAAATGTAATATAGGGCTTTTTTCCCCCTCCATTTTTTCCCCACAGGGATGGATAAGAGTGCTCTGAAAGTAGTCCTGACGCAGGCAAGCTATAGAAATAAAGTTTTAAATAACTTAAAATAACATGCAAATCCCAGGCTTGTGAAATTTCAAATACAAGACACACACCGTATGCCAGCCTGACCTCCTACCTGTGTAGCAGATAATAAAAAGAAATTTTGTCAAACCTGCTTGTGATGAACAGATAAAAAAGGGTTGGCTCAAATTCATAAATGAGACTATTGAAACACTCTGGGGCCATGTCATGGAATATTTTAAAATAAGTCAGAAGGAGTTCAGGCTTACCAGAAAACACAGAACTTTAAGCATCTTAAAATTTTAAGATGCCTTTGAGCATTTACATTAGGACTGGACAGAAGCAGTATAAACTCTGAAGTGATTTTCACTTGATAGCAAATTGGGCAAAGCACCAAATCACAGGTTATCTTGGCTGCCAGAGGATGAGACAAGCAGGTGCCATCCATGTGCCAGCAATTTCTTAGGGAAGGAGAAATGTCTGTCATAAAAGGCATGTGTGAAGTAAAATAACTCCCACCAAAACCAGGGAGGTTAAACTGAACTGACACATTTCTGAAATAAATCTGTGGTTAATGTGCATTCAGGTTTTAAGATCCCAAGTAGAAGCTGGAGGCAGTCAAACCCCAGAGCACGAGTCATGTTCATGCTTCCCTCCTCAGCCAGCATGACCCCATTATGTGGAGTTAATGGAAGAAGGTTGTACCACATTTAGATGTTCATAGCCAAGATCAAGTAGTGCTAAAACTGAATGCTGGTCACACGTCTTGGAGTTTAAAATTGGACATAAAAATTGCACTGATTTGGAGGAAGAAATCTTACTCAGGGCAAATGACAAGGTTGAGGAATCCTTCTGGAAGCGAGTCCCTCGGAATGCTGCAGCATCCTCAGCCCATTGCCATCACAGAGTTAAGAACAGACACAAACTGGGAACAATTTGGCAAGAATGATAATGGGACCAGTTGGGACCTGTCATCAGCATACTGGGCACTGCAAAAGAGTGATTAAATAGGAAGACACGGACAATTATCAAAGACTAATTGCTTATTGTTGCTAGAACTGTATTTTAAATGTGTTTTTCTTTTTAATTGCTTTTGGAGGAAATAAAGTGTCCTTAATTTAATTCTAAAATGTTTGGGAATGGGAAGTCTGCCAGGAACAGGGCAGCTCAGAGGTCTTGTGAAAGCAATTGCCTCTTTCACCAGCCTATATTCATTTCCAGTTATCCCATCCTCTGCCAACTTTCCTGTTTTCTGGTTCATGCCCTGATGTTGGCTGGAGGTCTCTGGGTTGTTGGTACTTGCAGGAAGCTGCAATAGTTTGTTCATATCCTTTCCTGTATTTTTCATTCATCACTGTCCAAGGGCCTTGACCCAAAGAGGAGCTGAACTCTTCAGGTCCACAGGGGGTTTGGAGCAGCAGGCTCTGAGTATAAGGGCAGTTTTTAGGACAGGACTAGCAGTGGTTGACAAGGTGAGATATCTGTGTAGTTTGAACCTGTTACAACACAAGCATCTGTATACCTCTGTGCTCTGGTACTACTGACTGCAGGGAAATTCAGCAGGGGCTGAATTTCCCTCACTGTTGTGTCAGTATAACAATGACTGAATATGAGGATGTTATTCCAAATTAAGATGTTCAGGTTTGGTGCAAGGAGCAGCAAAAATCACAGACTGAAGGTTTAATGCAAGTAGCTAGGAGGGTCTTGTGTTATCAAATAACCATTCAGCTTTTTCCTGATGAAAGTGACAGGGAACACAGTTTTTATATTCATAGAAATATCTTTTGTATGGATGTATTCAGCTCTGAAAGTGCTGCAGAACCTCATCGTGGACAAATGAATGTAACCAAATCTGCTTCTCTGTGTGCAAATAATTTGCAGGAACAGGTTGGAAAATGAAAGGAAACTGGTCTACATCAGGGAGAACAAGTGCAAAGAGAGGAAACAGAAACAGTGTTTAGGTTCATATTTTAGAGGAGACACAGGAAAATCCAGGGATCCTGTTGTCTCAATAGGATGCCACATGTCACCTGCTCTTCTAAGCTGCCTCAAAACCCAGGCTGATAAATCTGTTGCTGACTTGACACAGAGCATGAGGGGAGGGATGGGAAACTTGCTTGTGTGGAGACAGGCAGGATCTGCTCTGTACAGAGTTTGCCAGTAGTACAGATATTTTCTTCCTTTCTGATCTTTTCTTGTACCTGCATAAAGTGTAAGATCAGAAATGGAGAGAATTGATTAAACCTATTTCCAAATAAATTATTTCAAAAAGAATTCCCTTTTCATTGTTCTTTGCAAAGTCCTGTACAAATACTTGTGCAAAAATGGTTAAAGGAAAAAAAGAAAAAGAAATATAGAGAAGCTGTTCCAGACACCATGGCTGGCCCTTTCTGTATTCTTTTAAGGCAATTAAAAAGAAAGCTGGTCTGGACAAACATTTTAATCAACATTTTAGATTGCTTGAACACAGAAAAACTGAATCATTCCATGAGACCTTCATTGCAGCGATTCTAGCATGGGCACTGAGTCTTTGGCTTTCCTCCATCAAAGTACCTGATGGACATTATCCAGAGATGTCAGTGATGCTGCTGCTGCTCTCTCCCCTCCCCAGGGTATGGCTCTCCTGGCTCACAAACCAAGATAACTAAATTAGTATTTTTAATTAACAATTGCAATTGCTGATTGACAGAGTACCCTAACTATAACAGCCAAGCTAGGCAAGACTTGATTTTCTGGTTTTAAAGATCTCTTTTACCTTTTATGTGAATGGTATTTACTCATCTGGGCATCTCATGCCTTGAGTTTTGTTGGCCAACTTGTTTGTGCAAAGCCAGCCTTCTGTGAGGGGTTTGCCCAAAGTCCTGGGCCAAGTTCCCAGCTGCAGAGGATGGCAGAGGCCAGTGCATGTGCATCAGCTGGGGATTCAACAGTTTAAAGGGATTCCAGTTTAAAGGGAATTATCCAATGGAAACTTCTCCATCCCTCCCCTGTAAAGATGAGCAAACTCACCCTGCCTTTCTCTGCAGCCTGTTTTTTAAAATCAGCTCAAAAATGAGTGAGGAGAGAAAACATTGCTGGAGCATGCATTTCCACTGGGATTAAATGTATTTGTATGTGGCTTTCCAAAATTAAGCTTTAACAGTGGCAAAGAGGGACTTGAGTGTGAAAATGCAATTAGCCATGACTCAGGATTCTTGATATACTGAGTGACCAATGAGTTGTGAGTCCTTGCATGGGAACTTGACAAAGTGACAAGAACAACTTACTGTGTGTTAATATGAGCAGAGTAAATAACACAAAATGTTATTAATGTATTTATTTCCAAGCAGCTCCTTTGGGTGATGTAGACAGAAGTGCACCTGGCAGGTGATGGTAAATGATGTTGTTCTTTTAGTCATTGTCTTCCTGTTAGTAACATTCTTTCCCTTTTCTTGAGAGTTCTGAGGTCCTGAAACAAAGGCATTATAAGAATACTGATGTATTATTTTCACATAATGGTCTCTCACAAACTTCCTGTGGTGTCAATAAGGATCACTCATCAGCTGGGTGATGCTTAAACATAAAGTAGTTTTTCCACCCTAAAGATTAATTTATGGAGATCCTAAAAGGCTTGGCAAAGGCTGTCAATGAAAAAGCAAGGCTTTCCAATCACCCTTCTCAGTGGTTGTAGCAGCCTCACCCTCTGGCTTCTGAAATGTGTGGGATAGCATTTTGTCCCTTGATAAAATAATCCCTTAGGGAAGGTCCTAGAGGGAAAAGATAATGGCCCTGTGACTGTTCATTAATGTGTGGCAGAGACAATGCCTGTCCTTTTTTCATGGCTGTCAGGCATTGCAGGGAAATTTTGGCACCCAAGGGTGCCAACATAGTGGGCATTGTAGGTAAGTGAACAGGAAAAGGGGTGGGGAGGGCAGCATTCTGTTGGCTTATTGCATTGCTTCAAAAATGATTTAGCTTTTAATTAGAACGAGGTTGGGAGATTGCTAGGTCTTTATGCTGCCACTTTTAAAATGCAATTTATATATGCAGTTGGAATTAAACTTGGTCCTTCTAATTTTCTGAAGTGCTCTTTCTTTGTAGGATGGAGATACAGCCACGACTGATTTCTGTGCTAGCGACTGCATGTTCTGATTCAGAGCTCCTGTGCTCCTAAGCCAATAATGATTCACTCTCACAGCAGTGGTGTGAGCAGTCTCAGCTTTTATATGCCATCTGTGTGAGTGAGCTGAATCTGCAGAAACGGGACCCTGTGCACATGGCTTTTCCTCTGCTCATGGATGAAAATATTAAAGCAAATCCGTATGGTCCATGAGATGTTTTCTGTGTCAGGAAGGGAGTAAAGCTGCCTGTCAAACCAAGCTGTTCTCTCTGATGAAAGGGGGCTGTTTTAAAACACTCCTTTCCATAGTATTTTGCACGCCAGCCATGTGTGCTTTCTCATCTGACATCTCATTGAGATCCTTGGCTCCAGTACTGCAGGAGGGAAGTGTGTTCTGGGAAGGAAGGAAATTATCTCTCAATATGTACACAAACACATGTGCACACACACACACACACACTCTAAAATCAATCTAAATGAATTTAATTCTTTTTTTTTTAGGAATGTGAAAAAAATTAATCTATTTGAGCCAGACTTAATTGCTTCCCTATTGTTTGGATTTTCTATTTTCTCATGAAGACATTAGAAAGAAATGCTCTGAGCTATTATTAGATACAAAGGTAGAGATAGAGGGCAAAGGGTTCATTTACAATTCCTACAGCAAACCATTGAGGCTAAAAGGCAACTGATGAGCGGCTTGAAAATACAGATTCATCCACTAAGCTTAGGGAGTATTTCCAAAGGTTTGTGCTGGTCTGGGGATCTAACCCATTGTGCAGCTGTAAAACCCACTGGATGGAGGAAGCAGAAAACAAGTGGGGTTTTTAATTTTTTTTTCTTTTTTTAGTTAATGAAAGGAGTCACCTTGCAGGGAGAAGCTTGAAAACATGAACTGATATAAAGTAATGAATTGATATAAATGCAGTGCTTTTGAAGGAAGCAACTGGACTTCAGCTCTGTGCCAGGAGACTGGGAAGCACAAAGGTTATTCACAGACACACGTTCTTTGTGTTTTTGGAAGCTCAAGTCAGTTAATCCCTGATAATGGGATACCATTATAACCACGATCTTAGGGCAATACTGCAAGAAGCAAATTGATCATGTTGTGCAGGACAGCCCATGGCATTAGAGTGTGTTGTTGCAGGAGAAATCCAAAGCCAAAAAGATTTTCTAGCCCTTCCCTAAAATGCAGTGGTGATTATCACTTCCTTTCAGAGAATCACAGAGATGAGCAGGGACCTCTGGAAATCATGTGGTCCTATCCTTGTTCAAGCAGGGCCACCTAAAGCCACTTGCCATGGCCTGTGTCCAGATGGCTTTTGAACCTCCCTGGGCAACCTGTGCCAGCACTGGGTCACCTTCACAGTAAAGAAAGTATTTCCTGATGGTCAGAGAGGAGCTCCTGTGTTTCAGTGTGTGCACATTGCTTCTGATCCTGCCACTGGGCAGCACTGAATCAAAGGGCCCGGCTCTGTCCTCTTTACACCCTCCCTCTGATGCCTCTAAGTTTTAGCTTTCATATTTTTCAGATTCTGTGCTGCCTAGGTCTGTAGCTCTGAGCTTCATATTAAGTGTCAGTAAGTTCTCTTCTCAGGGTAGGTAGACAAAACAATCCCTTTCCACCTTGAAACCAAGGACAACCATTATCAGCTTCAGGCCCAAAAGGTAGAAACAACAGAGAACTGAAGAGAGCAACAAGGAGGATGGAACTTCATAACCTGAAGCAATAATTGGACAGTTAGCCCCAATATACAAATGGACCAAAACTCTTAAAAGTGTGAAACCTCATGATCAGTCATCCATTTTATGACCATTTTGGGTCCATCTTGGATGTAGCCCTGGTCAGGCTCTTGTACTGTCCAAGGTGTATCCTTTAAGGCCTTTTAATAAATACCTACTTTATTCTCATACCTACTTTTTTCTCTTAGCTCTGTCCAGTCTCTGTTCTAGGTCAGCCTCACAAGGCATCACCCCCAGGTGCTCATCTACATTGCTGAGATCCCCTGGAGTGTTCTCCAGCCTGAGCAGTCCCAGTTCTCACATCCTGTCCTCACAGGAGAGATGCTTCAGTCCCTTAATCCTCTCCATGACCCTGCCTTGGAGTCTCTCCAGTGTGCCCATGTCTCTCTTGTAATGAAGAGCCCAGAACTGGATACAGCACTCCAGTACTCCTTAACAGTGTCCTAATTGTCAGAAAAAAAAATGAAAGGAAATTTTGGAACAGCCACTGTTCCAACTGGGACATCAACACTGGTTTTGGATAGCTTCAGCTTCAGCACGGAAGGGCTTTTTGTGCTCTTTTTTGCCAAACCTCTTGTATCTAATGCTGCTGCATTTGGGCAGCTTTGGCCAAGGAGGGGTTTTCATCTGGGTACCTCAGCTTTGCCGGCCTGACCTCTGGAATAAATGTTTCTTTCTGAACTTTTATCTTCTTTGGCAATGGCTTTAGTTTATTTTTTATCCAGTGGCTGTGTTGAGGCTTGTTCAGTTTGCCAGGCTAAAGGGCATCACAAGAACATGCATCATTTTGTACTTTTTGTCTAAGGCAACAAAACAAAACTAAGTTAAAAAAATCACTTTGGTGTAATTTTTTTTTTTTTTTTTGTGAAAACTCCTGAAGCATAAAAATAGTGTCTTTCCTTGAAGAGGGAATATTACTAATGTAAATCCAATGCAGAGGAATAATATGATGTATGTCAAAAAGCAAGCAACCAAGGAGGAGCTGGAGTGATGGAAATACCTCACGGGCATATGAGATTGTGGGGATAGGTATTCACACAAAGGATGCTTTCTTACATGTGCCCAGGGCTTTCTCTTATCTCTGAACATGAACCCATAGTGAAATAGAAATGTTCCTATATTAATAGTGCATTGGAGATAACCCTCATCTGAAAAATACAGTAATACTGCACAACTGGGAACCCTTTCAGAGCAGGGAATTGGACTGGCAATTTCATAGTGTGTTGGTAATGAAACATTTTGGTTCTGTATAAGCAAATGGGCAAGGTTAATGGGCACATTACTCTGGCTGTCATTGTCCCAGCAGTAACCAATTTAGAGGCTTTATATTTTCTGCTGTCCCAGTAAGGGAAAGAAAAGTAGAAAATTAAAAATAGAAATCCCAGAGTGATTTAAAGTGCAAAGCGTGAATGAGCTTGTAGTACTCCAGTATAATTTTAAAATCCCTCTTTTCCTTATAATCTGGATTTTAATATATGTATTACATTGCAAATTCTGTCCATGCCTGTCCTGCTCCAAAAGCTCACCTCCATGCAGAAGGATTTATTCTGGCTGTAACACATGAACGTAGGCCTCCAGCCCTGGATCTCTCTAGCTGCTGTTTGTATTGATGGTTCCTGTTGGTATTTCCCTTCACCTCATGCTGTTGATTTGCAGCACCATGAGAAATGGTCTGTGGCTTTGGCCTTCAAGGGAGGAGGTTAAAAAAATATCTTCTGGTGCCTGTGTATAGATCATAATTGGGTTTTTTTCATAACTCTTCCAATGGCTGTGGACAGATATCAGGCCCTCATGAGCTGTTTTTTCTCAAGTAAGTCCCCTGCACAACAGCACAGTATTAGGTTTTCTTTCCCAAAATGAACTGTCCCCTGCTCCTGGTTTCACTGACATTACTTTTATCTGGTTGAGTCTCCTGTCAAGATTAATGCCATTTCTGATCAGGTGTCCAGCCTAATGAGGACTTGTTTCCTTGATTTGCAGACATCCTGGTTGATGGCAAGGTCTGTGACTGCGACGCCGTGGTGACCTGCCAGGTGGGGGACCCTGTCCCCTTGCAGGTGAAGCTGACCAACTGGAGCAAGCACAGCGTGGGGCCCTTTGCTCTGACCATGATGCCCTACCAGGATTATCAGAATGGGGTGCACAACTATGACCTGCAGGATGCCATCACCTTTGTGGGCTCCAACACCTTCCACATCGATACCGTGAGTTGTTCTATCACAAGTATTGGGATTTTGAATGACGTGCATTTGAAAGGGGCTTCATTACTTTATTGTGCATTTTAAGGCAGATTAATTTTTGGAAAGCCCCATGATTATGGCAGCTGTTTCTAACAGTGATGCTACGTTCATCTGGAATGGTCTCTCTGAAATGGTTTAGGACTGCAATTTCCTACCATGCAAACCACTGGTAAATTATCAGAGGCAGCAACTTCTGATCACTCCAGATCTGGCTGACTGTGAACGGGTAACCCTAGATTGAATGTTCAATACCATATTGCCAGTCCCTTGAGTCACCCAGTGCAGCCTGCAGTAATAGATTTCAAATAACTTTTATTTTTTTCTTTAGTCCGTAAGAAACTTTCCCCAGTCTGAGCCAAAGAACTCAGCAAATCAGTTTTAGTCAGGTCCTGAGGAAACACAACAGACTGCAAAAAGAAAATGCTAAGCATTAATGGGCAATCTGATGAGCTGGTTAATTTCCTGGATGCTTAGCATACTGTTATAAAACCATACAGAAATGCTTAAAATGAGGAAAAAAGAAAAAGCCCCTTTTTAAAACAATTGAGATTATGATTTTTCTCTCAATTTCTCTAGAAAATTCAAGTGCAGGAGCTTTTCACTTCTAAGGCAAGACACTGAAAATACAGATAACACTACTCCCTCCCATAGCCTTCCCTCCCAAAAATACAACAATAAAATACCTCTAATGAAAATTTGCAGGCAATGCCGCAGGGGGGAATGAGCAGCATTTCTGGTAACTCATGAAATAAACATGAAGAAGGGGGCGAGTGTTTGGGATAGTGCTTAGGACCTTTGTTTAGGTCAGCTCTTCATACTGGCAATAAAATGTATCTGTCAAAATTAAATATATAAGTGAACCTTAGTTAGAAAGAAATTAAAGGTTAACCACAGAGATAGTCACCATGCATATTTTTCAATTACTCATCACAGGAGAAAATATTTCTGAAAGCTAATGAGCATGAAATATACCATCAACTTGAATTTTAATGGGGGCTAACTGCATTCTTATAGCTGAATAATTTAAATATGTCAGCAGAAATCATCCAGGGATGGCTTTCTTTGACTCTGTTTCTGACAATGTGGAGTTTTTAATCAGAGTGGTGGTGTTTGGATGCCCAGCTGCCAAAGGGCCTGACCCTCCAGGCTAATGAGGGAAAAGGGAGATGTCAGTGTGATGTATTCTTACCTTCTGATTGAGTCTCCTACAGGGCAAAAAGTCAGGAGGTCACATCTCTGGTGTCTGCCCAGGCAGCCTTCTCATACGTTACGGTCCCTGCTTTTGCCCCATTGCTCAGTGTTTTGACATTTCTCCTGTAAACACAATCCCCAAGAAGTTAAAAATAGAATTGTTTTCTGCTGCTTGTCCTCCTTTTCATACAAAAAGGTGAAATGAGCAAAATGTCGACTCTTAGACAAGAAGAGTTACGTTTCACAGTGTGTAGTGTTGGCACCACACAGGCTGCTAGGGAAAGTGCTTGGTCATGTTTCTTTGGGGCATAGAGCCCTGATTGTGGAAGAAAATCCTTTATGTTTGCCAGAGGCCCTTTCTTCCCCCATAATAACTAATTTAGGAATAGAAAATAGATTTCAGAAAGTTCCACCTGTTTGGGGGTGGACGAGGGGAAAGCCCTGGTTTGTGCATTTGATGCCTCAGGGAAGAATCACCATGCTCAGAATTGTGCTTATGCTCTGAGTCTGGCCAAAAGTCAGGAAGATGCTTGTTAAAAAACCCAAGAAGCTCATGGCTGGGTAAGATGAAAGACAACCAGAGTTTCTGTTTTTTACAAACAAAAGTTGAGATACTGGACCAGATTCTCTGCTAGTTTTCAACTCAGTGCTGCTGTGTGGAAGCTGTTAAAAAAGTCCCCGTCATTTTTTTAACCTGAGGTCATGGGCACTTGACTATTTTTCTTGTTTAGTTGAGGTGGCTTGAGGTGCTGCCCTTTCCCAGCTGCTTGTGGAAGATGCTTCCCTGTCCCCCAGCAGGCCCATCATGACACACACTGAGAGCACTTGTTTTTGTGCAAAGTTGTCCAGGTTAGCAAAAACTGCGTTGCTCAGCAGTTTAAGTTAATTGGGCTGACTTCACACTGACACTGGCAGAGAGATACTGACATGATTTATTGCAGGGCTGAGCTGGGTGGGAGGAAGGATGGAGAATCAAGTCTGGTTTGGTGTATCACTGGTGCATGGTCAAGAATGAGTGGGAGCATCAGGTATTGCAGCAAGGGCAGATACTTCTCACACCCTGAAAATTCACTCTGTTGTCATGCAGAAACTTCATTTTTGGTAAAAAAAACCCCCAACAGATCCCTCTGCCTTCCTAAATGTTAGTTTCATATTAAGTCACATGCTCAAAAATTCACCCTTATTTTTGATTCCAGACTATAAAGTCTCAGAGCAGTTTCTAGCTGGAAGACAAGGGATACATACAGAAATTTTCAGGATGCACATGCTGCTTTGCAGTGTGAATATAAATTGTGGAAGGGGTACAAGTTCCACAATTTTGTATTTGCCTTTCTTGTGGTTTGAAGTCCAAGTTAGAAGGTTTATCTTGGAAGTAATGTAATGATGCTTATTCACCTCTTTGAGCTTTTACCTCAGTTCCACGCAGCAGCCTGGGTTTGTGTCACCAAGTGCTGGGATATGCTTCTTCAAAAAAGCAAAGTCTTTTCTGGAAAATATTAAAGGATATTGAGTAATTTACGTGCATTTTGAATTAAGTAAAATGTGTATTTTAAAGCACAACTTCTAATTTGGCTAATCTTACTTTTCTCTGTATTTGACAGAAAAAGTGACTTTCTCCATTATGACTTAAATATTTCATTTTTTGTTCAATGGGTGATTTTGAAACACAAGTTAACATGGTAGAACCTGCCTATTAAAAAGAGTGAATTGATTTATTTTTTTATCTTGCTTCAAAACAAAGTTTGTCTTTTGCCCAATTATTAATTTTTTTAGTACTTACCAATTTCTTTTTGTTGAATAATTAGTTGATCAGACAGAGTTGCTTTTTGCAAAATTAAAACCAAAGATACTGTCTTCTGTGGAGAATTCTGTAACTCCCAGCAATTCATCCTATCTTGTTGTCCCTGCTTGTGTCATTGCTTATTCTCAAGCAGGATTTTTTCCTGTGTGTGTTATCATGCACAAGCTCAAGCGATTGGTATTGGGAGATGAGGAGAAATTCATTAGTAGATGGTCATTTTGAATCAGCTCAGAAGCCAGGGTGAACATTTGCTCACTTCTGGCAGGTCCTCTGTGGCCCATCTGGAACAAATTATTTTTCTTGGCACTGTTTTATTCACACTGTAAACTCTTTGGGGCAGCGAGCAGTAGCTGGCACCAGCCCTAATCTCCAACTGAGCTCCCTAAGTACTACAGCAGTATAAATAAGTAGTAATTAGTTCTAAGCAATCGCAGTCCCACATGGTAGTCTAAATCAGGGAAGGATTAGGATGGAGCTAGAAACTTAATTTTTCTTCTACCTTGGTGGAACAAAGGAGTAATGTGGACTTTTTTCCTTGATTTTCGATCATTATTTTCTGAGGTACAAGCTGCTCATCTTTGTTTCCACTAATGGTGGAATTTTAATAAAACCTGTTTAAACTCTGCCCTGACTCAGGAATGTCAGCATCCTGATGAATGATTCAACACACATACAAGCACATATCTGGGCAGTGGCACTACCAGAGCTGTGTGCTGCTGGACTGAAGGAGAACACGAATTTGGTCTGCATCAGGCACGAGTCTTGTTCCTCATAGTTTAGCTGGGTCTTGCACTGCAGTCAGTGGGGTGGTGTGTCCTGCCAGCTGTGGAGGTGACCCCCTGAACAAGCCACTCTGAGTGGCTGAGCAAGTCATCAGAGCTTATGCAATTTAGGGAACAATTTGCCTCAATCTGCTTTTAATCAGGTGAATCCTTGTGTTGAACAGCTGGCTTAGAGGTGGACATCCACTTCACAGACATTTGAGTGGATTCAGTTCCAGACTGAGACACCTGAATGAGGAGGTGTTACCAGGAGTGCTGTCCCTCTAAGCTCCCATGAGTCAATGGAGGTGTGGTCTGCAGCAGGTAGAACCTGGCTTATTAACACAGGGATGAGATTTAGTTGCCAAAAAGTAGATGTTTGCCATCATACAGGTGCTGTGCATATCCTACCAGCCACCAGATGCTGCCAGAAATCCTGTAAGACATCCTGGGCATCTTCCCAGTCCTGTGCAGGTGTCTCAGTGCCTTGGCCATCCCATTACCTGTGTTTAGGCAACTCTATTCTGGCTCTGCAGGCTGCCTAGGCAGACCATTCTGTGTTTGTTCCACTGTCTGCATTGACTAGGTATCCTCCTTTTGTAGTAGGAGCTTGGATACCTTGGACTCCTAAATGTAAGTTTAACCTCAAGATTAGTCCTGTGCCTGGTGTAGCAGATGGGCTGGATGTGACCCTCTACTGACCTGACTGATCATCAGCTGCATGTCTGATCCTTTGGGAATGTTTGTAGGCAGCCCCACTGGAGACACAGCCTTACTTTCCAAAGTTGGCTCCTGTTTTGAAGGAAACATCTTGTAACTTCTGCAGAGCCACCTGCACTTAAGCAAGGCGAAGATTTCAAGCTCAATTTGCTTCCCTGTTTCTTCTCCAAACCACAGGTGTTGATATAGTGGTGGTGGTACAACAGCTGTGGGTAGATCCCAAACCATGGGCATGGTGTCTGGTGTTGATGCTGATGAGTCTGAAGCCACTTTCCTGCTTGCCAAGGGCTCTGAGCTGTGCTATCACAGATATTCCTCCATGGTGCAGCAAAATTAGGGAAAAGAGACCAGGAGCTTGAAAAAGCTGAGGGTCTTGAGGAGGCTTTGTTTGCTGTTTGCCTGCACCCACTGCTGGCTTTGGTGCCTGCCTCTGCCCTCCTCTGGATGAAAGTCCACATCAGTGCCAGCGAGGCAGAAATCAGGCAGGCAGTCCTGGGAGAAGGGGAAGGAATCAAGAGGGGACATGGCTTGATGTTGTTGTGCATGTCCAGACGTGGTGCCAGAGGGCAAGAACTTGTACCCAGCCAGGAGAGGAGAGCCAAGGACAGGGTCAGGGGAACAGCTGTGGCTGCCTGATCATTCATGTGGATGACACGATGCTGATACAAGTTTGCTGTAGGTCAGCAGAAGTCCTCAGCACTAAAACCAAAGGGAGCCTGGGCTCTCCAGCTCTGAGGATGTGGCTGCTTGTGAACAGACAGGCCCTTGTGCAGCAGCTGCAATTTAGACTCATGGATGCACAGAATGGTTTGGGTTGGAAGAGAACTTAAAGCTCATCTCATTCCAACCCCCTGCCATGGGCGGGGCCACCTTCCCCTATCCCAGGTTGCTTCAAGCCCCATCCAGACTGGCCTTGAGCACTTCCAGGGATGGGGCATTCATAGATTCCCTGGGCAACCTGTGCCAGTGCCTCACCACCCTCAGAGTAAAGAATTTTTTCCATATATGTATCCTATATTTCCCCTCTTTCAACTTGAGCCCCATACTCTTTGTCCTATCACTACAGATCCTGATGGAGAGTATTTTCCATCTTCTCTGAAGCTCTTTCAAATACTGGAAGGTGCTGTGAGGTCTCCACTCAACCTTCTCTTCTCCAGGCGGAACAGCCACAACTTTCTCAGCCTGTCTTCACAGAAAAGCTGCTCCAGTCCTTCAGCAACTTCATGGCCCCTCTCTGGACTTCTTCCAGTTTAGGGAGCTCCAACACAGCAGACTGATGGCCAAGGGGACTACACAGGATGTGTGTCTCCTGGCTAAAAAACCCAGCAGTGAAAGTCAAAAAAAACTTTACAACAGGAGAAAATGGAAACAGCTCATTCCCTTCACTTCTGAAAGCTACAGAGAATCTGCCTCATGAAAGGTGGTGGCTGGAAGTTTTCAGCTCTCTGGAATATTCTTGAGTTCCCTGCACCCCTGAAATCTTCTGTTGATCATTTGCCTTTCTCCTCTTCCCCACCATGGCCTTCCCATTATCCCTGTTCTGGTCTTCCTAAGCAGTGGCAAGTTGTCCTTCATCAATGAGTGTCCATGAGCACTTTCCCAGTTCACACCCCATTGTTCATGTCCCAGTTTACCATATGATGAATTTTTTTGTAGTGGGGAACAGCCCTGATCACCTGTCTCAGAACCTCAGCCTTTATTGGGACTTTTCAGCTGGGATGAAGCTGCCTTTGCACAATCTTTTGAAAAATTCCATCCAATGGAGTGGCTTTGTGTTGATTTGGTGTTTTGCATTTGATGTAACTTTAACTCAGTTCTAGGCATCCTGAAACTGGATTTAACATCTTGTGGAAGCAGATACTAATTCAAACATTATCACATGCTGAACAGTGGTGGGAGTGTTAAAGTTAGAAATTACTGAAGTGTCTTGCTGAAATGATGGACTGAGATATATTATTTGTTGTGAAGATATGGATTGTAGATGGATTTGTGATGAAGGAAGATACATAAATGTAGAAACAGTGTGAACTCTGTATATTTAATTTGGACAAGTAAAATCAGGATGGCTACTGTTTCTGAGAAGTTTCTTGCTAAACTTCATTATTTCAATGACAGTGACCTAAGTTCCTGATTAGGATTTGCAGTCAGACTGTGTCACAGTAATAAGTGAGAATGAACTTAGTTATTGCTAAGCTGTTAAATGGTGTTTAACTATGTATTTAACATTAATTCAGAGACATGATTTAGAACTTTAATAGAGATGTTGGTAAATGCAGTCTAAGGAGAGATTTAGGGTGATCTCTACCTTAAACAAATTCTATTTTGGAATGAGTGGCTCCTAAAAGTTCATGTTCTGTTTTGAGCTGTGGCACAGATTTACTGCATGAGTGACTAACAGGATTATTTTTTTAATCTAACAGTTTTACTAGAATAGGGACGAGATGTTTACTCCTTTTTGTATGAAAGCATTACTAAGATGTGAATCTGGACTACTCTGAAACCCTTTGAAGGTGCTAATGAATTGCAAACTGCAATTAATTTGCTTTGTTGATGGTTTATTTGTACTGATTTTCATGTTCTCTTTGCCAGGTAAAGCCAACCAAAGACTCTGTGTACTTTGGAGCACTTCTCTTCCTCTACACGGGCGATTTCTACCTGAATATCAAATTCCATGAAGACAACTGCAGCAGGGAGCTGCCTCTGTCCTGGCTCTGCCTTCCCAGTGTCCACATCCGTGCTACAGAGCCTGTGGCCCCAGCGAAGCTGTAAATGCACTTTGTGCTACTTGATTAACCACAGCACACAGCAGTGCTTGGCACATCCTCTGCTTGACCCCAGCTTGTTTCTGTCCAACCCCAAGACACAGTCTCTGCTTTGGAGGAACACTTTCTGAATTGGCTGATAGTCATTTGGACAGCTGCTTTAGCTGATTTCAGAGGGACAGAGAGCGAGAGAGAGATTGTAACTATGCTGAAGTTTTCCTCTGTTTCCAGAAAGCCTTTGAAACTATATGCATTATGCTTCAATATACTCCATTGATATCAGTGGTTTGAAAGAGTCTTGAGGGCTAAATTTTGCCATGTGTTTGAAGGTCTTAAATACTATTTGAATAATCCTGTTTGATCATTTTTCAATAAGATTTGTGCATCTGTATGAAATTCATCCTGGTTTATGCTGGACCTATGGCATGTTCCCTTGGGGAAGAGATTTCTGTTAGATTTGTTCACTGGCTTGCTCTTGTTCATTTGTTTGCTGAGAATTTGGTGTCTTTGGTAGTAATTGGCAGTAGTGGTGCTTTTTAGTGTGTTACTGAAAGTAAGAATAGCCTCCAGTTATTTTCTCCCTCCCTTGAGCCCAGTGCCACTTGCTCCTGGTAAAGTCACTGCCTTTAGTTTGGCAGATCTATGAACTAGAAAGGAGAGAGGGTGAGGAAGAGAAAAAGAGTTTTGTCCTTGAGAGAATAAATAAGCCAACTTCTGGGCTGCCTAAGGCTTGCCTGTGAATTTGGGCTTTCACAGTTCTGTTTTACACAGTCATAGTCACTTGAAACATTTGCAGACTCTTAAAGATCCACCAGAATTAATCAGGTGATCATTAATATAACTTTTCATGAGTTTTTGCAAGCTCTTCTCGTCAGGTTTTTCATACTAATATACTGCTTTTTAAATATGTCTTTTTTTTTTTCTTTTTTTTTTCTTTTTTTCCTTTAAAGTTTGGGGGTGTTTTTGAGTTTAATTATTGGGCACTTAAGGCCATGGAATTCCTGAGTGTGAAAGTAGTTGTTGAATGCACTGATAATTTAGCCTATTTTTCAGAATAATGTTTTTGTATAGTGAGACATGTTTTTACCCCATGTAAAGCAGGGAGATGTCTTAGCTGTATGATTAATACATTATTTCATGGACCATATGTTTAAAACCTATCTCAGTCTTTTCTTAAACACATAGTTAAATTCGGTGGTAGTATGCTTTGGGGGTGGATACATCAAGATGTGGCAGGGACACTCCACGTAGCTCTACATGATTTAAATCTACATGCACAACCTCCTTGCAGATTCTCTGTTTCTTTAGAATTCATGTAAACATGGGTCCCAACTGAATGCCTGGCCTGATCCTTTCTGCTCAGTTCTGGCTCTCTGCAAGATGCCCAGGGGTGCTTTTAGATGTGACTGGTGTTTTCCGTAGGAAAGACAGTGCTCAAAGCTCCATTCATTGCATGCTTGCAAATTACTGTTCATCCTAAATATATTCCTAACCTGAGGGATCTATAGCTGTAGCATGGTAGCTGTATTTCCAGTGTATGCAGGGATTTGTCTCTAAAAACCTGTGTTGTGGCAATGTTATCAATGTTTGTGCTTGAGCTGTGGCTCTGTACTCAGCCCTGAAAGTGGAAGTTTTCAATCTTGACCTGATGAAAATCTGAGCCCTGCTGAAGACTTATTTGCAATGATTCACTGCTCTGTCAGGAGCCAGTGATGTCCAGTAACAAAACTGTTCCCTAAACTGGCACAGTGGCTCTGGGCCTGAGACACCTCTGGAAAGAGGGTCCAACAGCTGAGTTGGGCCTGGTTTTATGTGTTGGTGGAGCTTGGCTGACCAGATTGTGCCATGAGGCTGAATTCTCTGTTACTAAACAGGCAATACAAGAAAAATATGATCCAAGGAGAGCAGGAGCTAAACCAGTACATCTTCTCTGTAAAAGCTTGGTTTTGACATGAGTATCTGTACTATGTTGCACAACACTGGCTGCAGCAAAATCCAAATTGGGTTTTATTCAGTGTTCCCAGAAGATAATCTGTAGATTCTAGGAATACAGTTAAGGCTTTATAAGGACCACATTGCATTTGAAATAAAAATATTGTAAAATAGATGCTGTTGCAGTCAGGATGCTTCAATTTACCCAGCTAAGGAACTATTCTCTAATTAATTTTTGACTGTGTTCTCTGGGAAGAGAGAGCCTTTTTCTGTGGAGCCTGTCCTGGGATGCAACATTCCTGTGCCTTTTACTTATACAGGATCCTGATCTATAGCCCACTGAAGTTATTTGGAATGGGAATAGGTTTTATTATCACAAAAACAGCCTGCATATTTTCTAGGTATCCAATCTGCCATATATGCACATAAATATAAGTTCTTATGTGTGAGCTGACCCTTAAAGGTCTATCTGTTCATTATGTGGTAGACTGCTCTGTCCCTTGTCAACTTGGATGCTTAGTTGATTTGGCAATTATGGTATCTTCCTCAATTTTCTCGCACTTCTGCTTGTCTTGGTGAGAGAGATGAAACACAAGAAGTTCTTTCTTCTTGGGATCATTTTTCACTTGTCCAGAAGGAAGACAGTTAAGTGTTAGTGTAATTTGGAGAAGGGTTGAGGGAAAGGTGCTTAAAATCTCTGGGGTTGCTGTCAGGATTGGTCCTTGTATTGCTTGAAAGAAGGAAGATACTTGTCTTTTTGCTTGCCTTTCTGTTTTCTTTTCTTGGTACTGAAAACTTCTTTTTCTTTCTCTGAAACACCCAGCAATTATTTTGAACATGAGGAACTGAACTGTTCATTGTAAGTCTGATACGAACCAGTGGTTGCAATAAATTATTCGTAATTTAATGACCATTGCTGAGAGCAGATGTTGATCCCATATATGAATGCACTGGAGAAGCTTAAGTTATGTAACTTTAACTGAATAAATACCTGTGTCTTGTTATTTACACCTCTGCCAGTCTCTTCAGTCTGTAGTTCTTGGCTGTGTTCTTGTGTGTTTTTGCTGATAATAATGCATATCTCTTCATTCTGTATTGTGTGTCTGAAAGAATGTGTTGGACCCTGGAACTGAAATTTCAGCTTCACTCAAACTTTCTCTTCCTGGATGAACTCAGAGGTGGTGAGCCCTGTCTGCTGCAGAGTGGCTCCTGTGTCAGTGCCTATTCACTGTCAGCTGAGGACAGAGAGAGGCACTCACATGAAAGGCCAGAAGTTGTGTCCAGGGAGGCTTAGGTTGGATATTAGGAAAAGGTTCTTCTTCCCCCTGAGAGTGGTTGGGCACTGGAAGAGGCTCCCCAGGGAAGGGGTCACAGCCCAGAGCCTGACAGAGCTCAGAGCTCAAGACGTGTTTGGACAGGGCCCTCAGGCACATGCTGGGACTCTTGGGGATGGTCCTGGGAAGGGGTGGGAGTCAGATTTGCTGATTCATGTGGATCCCTTCCAATCTGGCTTAATCTGTGACTCTGTGAAATGCCTCAGGAACCCAATACTGATGTTGAGGGTGGTAAGACCCTGGCACAGGCTGCCCAGAGAAATGATGCCTGCCCCATCCCTGGGACATTCAGGGTTGGGTTGGACAGGGTTCTGAACAACCTGATCCAGCTGAGGATATCCCTGCTTATTGCTGGAGGATTGAAACTAGACCTGTAAATGTTCCTTGCAACCCAGAGCATTCCATGATTCTATCACCCTTTCCATCCTTAAAGAAACAGCTCAAAGGCTGGAAGGACCATCTTGGAAGACTGACTGCAAGTGGTAAAAAACCATTTGATGTCCAGAGCTTGTCTGAGCTCCTTCTGCCAGTCCTGGGGCTCCTGTGTTTGGGTTCCCAACCTAGAAGCTCTTAAGGTTTCCTTAGTGAGGGCCAGCTCCCTTCCTTGAGTCCTCTGGCTCCCTTCCTGGTTGTGGGCACTTTGTTTGTCCCTGGAATGGGGCTGTGCATCCATCCTGCTTGCACTCCACACCCCAGGGCAGAGCTGGCTGCCAGCTGCCCGGGGTGGAACCAAGCCCTCTGCAGCTCTGGGCGTGCAGCTCAGCTGTGTGGGCACAGGGGGGATTTGAAAGCTTCCCCACAGGCAGCTGCTTTACAGAGCTTTGCAAACACTCATGCTCTTTTCTCGATAAAGAAGACACAAAAGATCTGGACAAAGTTTTTGCGTCAAGTGTTCCATGATAGCTGTTTTCTTCTGGGGTTAGGTCAGAGCTCTTGGGTTGTTCAGCATCTTTTTAGCTCTTAGCTTCTCATCTTGCTCTTTCTCACCTCATCCTTCCCACTGACTCTTCCACTCACTGCACTCTTCTGCTTGTTTGGGCCCAACAGAAAGGACCAACTTGTCCCTTTCTTTTTTTCCTTCCTCTGTACCTCTGTTAGAGCTCTCCTAACACTTTGTTCATGTTGGGGAAAAAAAATACTTCAAACCCAATTTCAGCTGCTAAACTGGAATTTGGCTCTCATGTATCCTCTCTTTAAAGTATCTTGAGCTATTTCAGTTGAACAGGATCTTGTCTATTTTGTTACAATCTGATTTTTCTTGTTGGAAGGATACTTTAGGCCACTGCATTCACAATGCATCAATTCCATAACACCAGTGGGACTTTTTGTGTAGGTGACATGTCACTTTACAGGCGTTGCTCACTTCCTGGCCCTGTATTCCTGATTCCGCATGATATCCAAGCATGTGCCTAATGGTAAACAAATCAATAGAAAAACATCAACAGGCCCTCTTTCGACAGCTAATTCAGTCACATCTCCCTGGAAAATTTGCTAACCCTGTGCCCAGATGTGCAATCTTCATCTGAACCTGCAAATTTATCATGGAGCTTCACATGCCATTGTGTTGCATGGGCTGTCACCACTGGCTCCCTGGAACCCTGGCACAGGGAGAAGGCATCTCATCAAAATCTGGCACTGTATTTATACAAGTCTGGGAGTGCAGATCCTTCCAGGCCAAGATGTGCTCAGTGTGTGGCTATACCAACCACAGAAATGCACCCTGGAGGTGTAAATCAGATGCACAGACTTGCCTGGGAAGGCACTGTCCCCAGCACTGTGCACCAGGCAAAGCAGAGCTCAGCCACCTCCTGCTTGCAGTTGCTCTTCCAAGTGTTTCTCTCCCAAGGGCTGGTGCCTGCACATCCCCCAGCCTCCCCATCTTCACAGCCACAGGAAAACTCAGGAGTGCTCAGAAATCACTTGGCATAAGGGAAGGCATATGTTAACAATGAGACAGCACAGCACCATTTCTGTGATGGATCCTCTGCAGAGAATCTGTTACAGCCCAGCATTCTCTGATGCCATGGCTGGAGAAGGGAGATTCCAGCCCCTCTTCAGCCTGGATTCAGCTTGAACAAAACAATGTAGACACTGCCAGAGAGAAATCAGGCCAACTTTTGAAACAGTTTAACAATGAGCATCTTGTTAATGACTATGAGGATGTCATCACTAATCTGTGTCAGAAATGGGGCCCTTCTGCTCTCCAAAGTCTGCCCGTGTTCTTACAAACGGGTCCAGGGCAGTGGCTGAAGTGATGCCATGGTCTGATTCAGGCATCTGCCTTCTACCTCCTTTCCCAACAGCTCAGATCCAGAGCAGAGATGCCATTCCCTCCCCTTTCCTTTGCCTGATTCACCTCTTCATGTGGCCATGTGAGTCTGAACCCATGCAATGGGTTTGGGTTGAAAAGGGGAAAGAAAAGGCAGGGGAAGTGTTTTCCTTTAGAGTGTGCACATGAGTGTGTTGCAGATGTGAAGCTGCATCATCACACAGAAGCCTGTGAGGTTGCAGCATCCCAGACCAGAAATTTTGGGGCAGAACAGGGGTAAATGAGCAGTGGGAGGAAGGGAGGGAAAAAAATGCAGAGGGAAGTGGTGCAGGGCTACAAACAGAGACACCTTCACAAGGTGCCCAAAGTTAACTGAGATGAATCAAGGTGAAACAGGTTATGTAACTGCCACAACATTAAAAATAGGTTATGCTGTATATTAAGATTTCATTTATAAATTGTTTATAAAGCATTCATAAATGTTAGATGTGGTAAGCACGTTATGCACACAAATACTTTGTGTTCCAGCATTATCGATGGCCATGTCCACGGCAGCTGCAGGTGTTATAGATGGTTAAATCACAGCAGTTCAATAGCAATACACAATAAAAGATTCATCAATCACCTCAACATGTATCAAGGAATTATATGCTCTTTCTAAATGGAACCTTAATATGAAGTGTGACCTTAGGAACTGTGAAACAGGGAACTTTTGCCCCTTTCATACATTTTTTATTCCTAAAAAACCCCAAACCAAACCAACAAAACATCAACACCTGCCCCTGCCCACCCCCTGCAACTCTCAATTCACCAGTTTAATAGTGATTGTGTTTTTCCTTACCTCTAGCTTGAGAAAGGCCACAGGCTCCTGACAATTAAAAGGCTTTGTGGAACACATATATTTGGAGTGCTCCCCTCTGCTGCAAATGTGTGTAGTGTGTTTTGGGGTTATGGACTCCAGGGATGCAGAAGGATGTCACCCCAGCAGGATGTCACCTTGCCAGCCAGGGTGTCTGCAGATCCTGGAGAAAGCACAAGTGCAAAAGTAACATGAAAGTAAATTAAGTAAAGAGAAGAAGAAGAGCCATGAAATAAGACTTGAACAAAACAATTTCATTTATTACAATGAACCCTACATGCAGCTCAGGCCATTTGCTTACATGGAAGACATCAGCAGAGAAGGTGCTACCGTTGCTGACCCTCAGCATGAGGCAGACCAGGTAAGAATTATCCTTCCCTATCATGGCATCCTTCATAATCCAGGAGGAAGGTGTAAACCCTGTCCATCCCCATCTCATGGGAGATCCCATCCCATCCCATCCCATCNATTCCTGTGCAGAGCTGAGTCCCACAAGACTCTTTTCACAAGTGGAAGAGAAAGAAGATGCTCCTGTCTTTCTGCTTTTGGCTGAAGTCCTGGTCAGGGCTGTGTGTTTACAAGTCCCTTGAGGAGAGCACTGCAGGGACCTGACCTAGGTCTGTAGTGTTGGAATTGTGTATCAATATTAGCCACTTGCATGTGGTGTCAGAACAAACACATGGATAATGTGCAGTTAAATGTCACACAAAAATAAGACAAAATAGGTGCAAATGCTTTGGAATATTATTTTCAACACAAGTATTGGGTAAATTACCAGATTTTCCTTTTCATGTAGCTCTCCAAATGTTGCTGCTGTTGGTTTCAATATAAAATCATGTCCTTTAAAGCTTGTCCATGCTGGTGCCTTGGGGTCACACAAGCTCTGTTGAGAGAAGCAACAGGAGGGATCAGTGATGTTGATAACACAAACCTCTTTATTAAAAAACACTGGATATGAGCAGGAGCCACACGATCTGTGCTTCCCAAAAAATCCACAGGGCAAGGGGCTCTGTAAGGAAACACTCATCCTGCATCATAAAGGTTTCCAATCTGAAATGCCTGTTTTTTGCCAGTGGCTGTAAGGAGAGGCCAGGGTAATAGGTTGACATGGAGACATCCACTTTCTGGACTAGTGCACTCAGATGAGATAAATCAGAACCACAGAATGATCTGGGTTGAAAGGATCCTTAATGATCTCATTCCAACCCCCCTGCCATGGGCAGAGACACTTTTCTGTAGACCAGGTTGCTCCAAGCCCCATCCAGCCTGGCCTTCAAAATTTCCAGGGATGGGGCATCCACAATTTCTCTGGGCAACCTGCCAGGGCCTCACCATCCTCACAGTAAAGAATTTTTTCCTAATGAGCAATCTAAACCTATTTTCTGTCAGTTTTAAGCCATTTCCCTTTGTCCTATAAATCCCCCTGTCCTGTCCCATCAAACATGGATGAAGTTAGCACATGTGTTAAAAAGTTTCAAAGGACCCAGGGACACACCTCTGGATCCCAACCCTGAGCACAGGAGACTCATTCCTTTGAAGATCAGACAGAGCAAACCCCCTTCCCTCCCCATCCAGGATGCAGTTCCATGGGGTTCAGGTTTGTACATGAGCTCTTCAGGCACTGTGGTACAAACATGAGGACTGTGGCTCATTCCCAGTGCTTTTCACTACACCCACCACGGGCCAGGTGCAGGGTGACCTTCTGGACAAGGAGGGCACCATGCAGCCTGTCACAAGGAGCCACATGATGGGGAAATGCTGCTCTCCTGGGGAGCACTCCTGTGAAATGTCCAGGGGAAGAGGGAAACCTGCTGCAGCTTTATCTCAGCTTTGTGCAAACCTGCCCTGATGAGACCTTCAGCTGAGAGGCTTTTTGAGCTATTCTCAAATGAGCATGGTCACATTTTCCCTCTCTCTGTTCCCTGCACCCCTGGCTGCACTGTAGATAAGGCAGCAGTGTTTTGGCAGCTGGGAGGTGATGCTCTATCTGTTTGCACATGCAGGACACTAATGGAAACGTGCCACCCATCACCATCACTGGGGTCAATCTCCCTCTGCTCGTCCTGCTGGGGACATTGCCTGATTGTTTTGGTGGCAGTGCAAAGAGCAGCAATGCTGGGCACAGAGCGCAGACCAGGCAGATGTCTGCTTTCAATACCCAAAAAGCTCCTGTACTATTCTTGGTCACTGCTGTCTTGCTCAGTTCCAAACCTCTTCCTCCCCTAGCTTCTTTAGATTTTTAGTTTCAGGGTTTTTTTTTTCTGACATCAGATTTATTTATTTCATAGCCCCTCACTGTTCTCAGTGTCACTCTTCTGCAAGGAGACCCTACCATTTTTCCTGTTCATTCAAACCCTGGGGTTCTGGGTTTGGAATGCTCAGAGAGAGTCCTGACTCCAGTGCCATGGATGAAGTGCTTCCATTCTGTGTTTAAGTGCATCTCATGGCTTGTCCACCTCCTGCCTTGTTCTGCTGCTTGCCTGATTTCAAGGTTAGGCACTGAGAGAACAGAAGGACTCCTGCCTGTCTGGGCTCTCCCTTCACACCTGGCACATTTGGTTTGAATTAGTCCACAACACTTTAGTCCTCTCTTCCCTCATCTACCAGTCCTCCTGCTGGCTCCCCACCACCACACAGGTAGGACAGGTTCTGGTGGCCTTGGTGCAGTGGAGAGGAGGCAGGAGGAGAGGAGGTTTAGTATCACCTCACTATCTCTTGCACAACCCATGTTTTGTTGCTTCGTGACATCATCTTTATCCTGGGTCCCAGCGCTCCATGTGAAATGCTGAATGTGAGGCGCTGCCATGCAGCAGGGAGTTGAGCTTTGCTAAATGCCACATCTCACTCAGCACTGGTGAAGGGGTTCCCAGCTGCTCTTCTGAACACTTCAGGGCACATCAGGCCCTGGCACTGCAGATGGGCACAGCCACCCCCCAGCTCTGTGGCACCAAAGCAGTGGTGGCTCTCTGCCATATTCAGAATTTATGTCCAGGGGAGGGTGGGATGGGATTTAGGGGCAGATTCTTGCTGCCTAGAAGGAAAGAGTTCCTCAGACCAGCCCAAAGAGCTCGAGAGTGAAAGACAATTGTCTCACACGTGTGTAGAAACAGCTTTGCTTATTTTGACCTAATGTTTATTTTTATTCCACAGTCTTTCCCAGGAGGAAACACTTGAGCAACTCTTTTTCTCACTTCCACCTGAAGATAAAAAGGCAACTCCTAACTGTTTTCAAGCCTCTGTCTTGTGGATACTGTAATTCACATTAGGAGAGGAGGCTCTGGAGCTGCAGGCAGTGAGAGCCAGAGTGTGACAACCCCAATGACAAGAGCAAGGGAGCACAATGGCCAGCCACCCTCAGCTTGTGCTTGTGGAGCCCCTTGTGCTTTTGGGTCCAAAAACAGCCAAAAGGGAAGGGGAAAGGGATGGGGGGAGAGGAGAGGAGAGGAGAGGAGAGGAGAGGAGAGGAGAGGAGAGGAGAGGAGAGGAGAGGAGAGGAGAGGAGAGGAGAGGAGAGGAGAAGGTAATTTCAGTTGGAAAGGACCTAAAAGGGTCATCCACTACCTGACTACTTCAGGGCTGACCAAAAATTAAAGCATGCTATTAAGGTCCTTCCCCAATTGACTCTTAAGCACTGACCAGCTTGGGGAACTCACCAGTTCTCTAGGAAGCTGCTTCTAGTGTTTGACCTGACCTCTCAGTAAAGAAATATACCTCCCAAGAAAACCTGAGGCATTGTGAATTAGGAACTCAGAATTGGACCAAAACTAAAAGAGTGGCAAAACTTCCCATCTGTATCAGAGAGAAAGCTCAGGGACAAAAGCCTGGTTCAATCAAAATAAAGCAACTGCTGTATGAAAATGGGCTACCTGTGACTGACAATGCACCAAATATATTTTGGACAGTCTGCCTTGCTGGTAAACCCTGCCTAATCCATTCAGGGGACTGGAGTGGCTGCAGCAGTCTTGTCTACACCAAAACAATATTCAATTTCTGTCTTGTTTGATATTGTTTCATACAACGCAGCACAGTCTCAGCTGAAAACTGCATTGCTGTTCTTAGAACAAAAGATCTCTCCTTTTAGGTGAAGTATCCATTTGCATTAGGAATGCCCAGGGGATGTGGGTACAAGAACATGCTTTATCCACAGGCAAGGTTGAGCAGGGCTCTTGTTAAGCCCCAGCTCCTCTGTCCCAGAAAAAAAAAAAAAATTAAAAAACCAAGTCAGGGCTGTAACAAAACATTTGGACAGTATTTTATCTGCCATGCTGGGCAGCAAACCTGCACCTGCAATGGTGCACAGGAGGGCTGTAACAACAAGAACATACCTCTGGAATGGATTTAGAGATAATAAGAAATCATCTTAATGCGACTTTTGAATGTACCAGGGACCTGGTAATAGTTACCATAGGTACACTTTCATTAACTCCCTTTAATTTAAAAGCTCAGTGTTTGCAGGAATCTTTACTGGCAAGAAAAAGTGAAATCACATGAAAAATAATCCTTCTGAAAAGCAGTGCTGCTGTTTCCCCTAGGAGCTGCACAGCACAGACTGAAATCACCTGCACTGATCCCTGCAGCCAGGTCCACAGACTGTGCAGCCTGGGCCCCACGAGCACTGCCAGTCCTGCAGTGCCACCCCAGTGTCACCCATTCCCTCTTTTCTCTACAGCAGGGACACCCCATGATCACTGAGTACAAACAGGGCTTGGGTGGGACCTTTCCAGTGAACAAAACACAAATGACTGCACCCAGCATGTCAATGGAGCTGCACCTTTTCCCCATGTTCCAGGTGAGACTGGACACAGTCCAGGCTTGTAACAGTGATGTTCCTCCATCCAGGAATAACCCATGTTCATACCCAGTGGAAAAAAAAATTAAAAGCTGGTTTAATACCCAAACCTAGTATAGCTCTGCAACAAAATATCTAAATGATATAATCAGGATGGAATGTAATTCTCCTGAAAGATAATAAGCTATTTGACCTACCCAATGCTATATCTGCTCAAATCAATGAAAACACCATGAAAATTAGGAAACTCAAAACAAAAGACTGGAGCTGAAACTTGTGATGGCTGAGTCCAGGGAAGACAGAGAATTGCTTCAACAGAGGGATGCCCCATTCCCTCCTCCACTCCCCACCCTCCACCCTTTGGAGGTTTACACCAGCTGCTGTCAGGGAACCAGGAGCAGAGCTGTCCCAGCTACCTGCTGGTTGAGTTTTCAACATCTTTCTGAGCTCTTCTCCTAGATGTTCTGTGAGCTGTTCAACTGTGTGAAAGCCTTCATACAGATTCAGGCGTTCCAGAAGAAAAATGTTGGGAAGGTTGTAGGAAATTTTGGGGTGGTGATGGAGTATTCCTGTGGCTGCAATAGGAAATGCCTTTATTGGCGGAAGCAGGATGAGGGGTGGGGAGACAGAAAGGAAAAATAGTTGAGCTCAGGAAAGGTTTATTGAAGGAAAATAACCCAACCATTAGATGCTATCTGTATTATGAATCATATGCATTTCCAGCTCAGCTTCAGTAGCATTCCACATTCCACAGGGAGTGTGGTGTTTCAGTGAGGTGACCTTTGGGCTCAGATGGGGGGTGCGGGGCTAAATGTGACAATTTACTTTTACCATGTCCCCTCAGCTTGCCCTTGAGACTTCTGTTGGAGGAAAATTATGGAAGCTAATGATTTGACAAATATTTAATGGTGTTTTTGGTGATGATTTGAACAATAGTTTAGACAGTGATTTGACAATGATTTCAAAAGTGAATTAAAAAGTGGTCAAACACTCTACTACTTAGTTCACTTCAAATAGGTTAACCTATATCTGGATATATGGTGCTAGCATACCATGTAGTTTTAAGCTCAATGTGAAATATTGCTTATCTCTTTCTAGCTATCAGGTGTTGGGTAAGGGATCTTTCAGCCTTGAAAAATAACCCTGAGAAATATCTCTGCCCAGGGGGTAGATCAGTGCTGTGCAGCCCACTGCCACGCAGGAGCTAGGGCATCACTGAGCTGGGGGATTTCTGTGCTACGGTTTTAGGTGGAGGCACAAGAAGTGTGCTTGGTCTTATATCTGTCTCTTTTTTCTTTTATTGACTTACAGGATGCAATTCAAAATAACCTGCAAGAAGCTTTGGCTACACTGTGGGCAGTTCACAGAAGGATGTGTCTGGGTCTTGATACCTTTCAAAGTCTTCATCCTTCCCTCCAGCATTCCCACAGGCTGGAAGGACACACAGAAAGTTGCTGTCTTTTCCCACCCCACCACAGAAGTTT
>VZUA01037021.1:31130-44312 GCA_013401035.1 Horornis vulcanius
TATGTATGTATGTATATATGAGTGCCTTTGGATGTTTTCTCTGTAGTGCATCCAGGGCATCTTCTTGCCCTTGGTTGACCTTCACATCACCACAAGCTTGAAGAGAAGCTCACATGGGCTGTGGAGTTGGAAATATGGGACTTCTCTGCATGAGAAAGAGCTGAGATCTCTTATTCCTGAATTGAAGAAGGTGGAATGAAATTGAATGGCTGCTATCCATTTTTGTGTATCAGGTTCCAGGTAATATCCCAGTAAGGGTAAGGGTTTAACATCAATGAGGCTGATTGACTGATTGGCTGACAGCTAAAGCAATTTTTTTATGCTAAAAAAGGTGTCTGGAGAAACAACTTCGCAAAGAAAGCTGGGTCACAAAATGAACCTCACAATGAGGCATGAAATAGTGGTCAACACAGTTAGCCTGGTCTTAACTTCATGTACTGGAGCCTTCCCAGGGCTACTCCAGTCATGGCAGCCTGAAGCACATTGCTCTCTCCTCTCCAGCACTTGTGTTGTTTTCTTATCTCTCATTTCTGACTTGTTCACAATCCACTTTAGCCCTACCTTGCCATCTGAGGTGGCAATGTCCCCTTTGCAGTTGGGTTCCAGGACATCTGGGTGCTCAGGAGCAAAAGGGGCCCTGTGTGGAGAAGTGGCAAAGGCCAAGCTGCAACAGGCAGGCTTGACACCAACCATGGGTGGGCACCCACCTGAGAGCCTCTGGTCTGCAGACTGAGCATGAGAACAGACATCTCAATGGAAAACAGCACTGAGAATGCTCCTGTCTTAGTGAAACTCATCCCACCATAGGCTGTGACTGCCACAAAGCATCTCAGCATGTGAAGTGACTGCTGATCCAAACCCTTCTCCCACAACCTCTGCTGTTTTGCCCCAGGCTCAGCAGGAGCCTCAGAGCTGTGAGCAAATTAAGGTGGAATTAAATCTCCCTTCTCTTGCAAGGGGCTCTGTAGGGAGCAGCCACCCCAAGGATCTGGGTTTCATGCCCCTACACCAAACTTTTCACCATCTCTCTCCTGACCTCAGGTGCATATGGAAACTCTCCCTGCCCCTTAGTACATCTGGCAGGTCTGGCTGTGTTTCTGCAGGCAAGGGGAGCTGACAGCCTGTGAAAGGGCTGTGCAGGGTTGCAACACTCTAAATACTGATTTTTGCAGCAAAGGCACCAGTTCTGCCAGAAATTCCTGCAGGATTCAGACCCATTGAAGGATCACAAGCAATGCAAGTGTCACTGGGTCCTTCTGTGAAAGCTGGAGGGAACCTGTCCCCATTCAAGGAGCAGCTGGCACATGGAATTTGACTGAGCAAGCTGTAAAGGATCTCTCAGCCCTGCAGGGTCTGTGCAGAGCGGCTGGCACGGCTGCCTCAGCAGTGAGTCACACCTGTACTCCACTTTCCAACACAAGGCATTACATGCAAATGTTCTGGGGCGTTTTTGGCAAGCAGCTTCATACTGGTACCCCCTTTGCCTCTCCCCTTAGCTACAGCACCTTGTGTAACTGAGAAATATGGCATATTTATCCCATTCCTCAGGCTGTCTCTATGCTCTTTCACTGTACCTTGGAAACCAAATTTCTATTCTTGCCAACAAATCACTTTCAGATGAATGGGGGAGTGTGTGATAGCTTGGATTTCTTTTGAATTTTTTTTAAGAATTTTTTTTTTGCAATCTAAGTAAAGACTTTAGGATCTATTTTTAAAGATTATATCCCCCCCTCCACCCACTGTGCTGCAACAACTGAACACTTTGGCTTGATGAGAATATTAGTAAAGCAGTCACAATCTGTAGGGTGCACTTCTTAAAACTACATTGCATAATGGGAAAAGCATAACAAAACAAAATGCAGTGGGGGCTGGGGTTTTCTGTAGTATGGGAACTGAAAAGTCATGTCTTCAGCCAGGATTGATCACCAACCAGTTCACAATAGCCCACCCCCTGACCTTTCCTGCTTTTGTCTCCCAGATATAAATCTATCGATTTTAGAGCTATGCTAGAGCATGGTTAATACAATGTTTTGTGGGAAATGTACCTGCTTAAACAATCTCTTTTTGCTCCTTGATATATTTTGGTATTTAAGGAAACCAATAAGTACAGTAATGGCAGTGATACGCCTGTAAGATGATTTGAAAAGTGTGGTTTAACCATTAGAGTCTGGGGGAATTGCATTAGCTTTAATAAAATCCTATAGGACTTCAATGAAGGTAATAACTTTAAAATGTTTTTATTAGCAGCATTGCCAATACCTATTCTGAGATCTGCAGTGTTAACAAATTAGACATGATAAAAAAAATTCCATTTGATTATTTGGATGGAGGCTGCATTGTTCAAGGAAAAACACAGCACTTCCTAGATTTTATTGGAAGTCCTTGGGAATTAGCCACCCACATGGGGTGTAATGAGTGATTAATGCTGGTCACATGCTATTTATCCCTTAAAATGTAATCACGAGCTGATTATTTTGTGATTTGATTAAGAAGCTGCATGGACTTAGATTCAAAGGAAAGCACATGGAAGAAGAGTTGAAAGACAAAGGTTGCCGCTAGGTAAGGATGTTCTTGGGGCCTCAGTATAACCAAATATCTCTGATTAAGATTCAGCTTTTGCACTGCTTTAGGCTGCTGTGCATTGCATCTATCTTAGAAGAACTGGGCTAAGTTGATGAGGGTAGATGAGTGAATTTGGCCTTATTCTGCAGATCTTAGTGCAGCTAAAAGCAGTAATATTGCACTTCAGGCCTCTGAAACACATGGGGGAGAAGGGGAAGAAAAGGTGAAAGTTTGATATGATGTTTAAATTTTTAAAAAGAAGTTCACTGTGAGCTGAGCTCCCCTCTTTGAATAACCACTTTTTGGGAGTGCCTTTGACTTTCACAGCAAACAGGAAACTTTGGATGATAATAATAATAAATAAATAATGTCCTGTGGCTCTGTGATTTGGAATATGGCGAAGGACATTGATAGAGAGATACATGTGACTATCCCTGCCTCTGAGATGGGATAACAACCACAGCACCACCAAGTCCTGAAATGGGTGTTTTCTAGGTCACTTCTTGTTTCTGATGTCCTAAACTAATCTGCGCTGATCTACAAGAGGGTTGAAGCAATCTGTTTGGGGCAAGGTGGAAAAAAAAAGAAAGATGGTTCCTTTTTTAACAACTTTCTTATTTCTTGAGTGATTTTTTTTGTCTGGGTTTTTTGTGTGGTTTTTTGATGGGTTTTTAATTTTGTTTTGGGTTTGTTTTTTTTCATTTTGTTTTGTTTGTTTTGTTTTGTTTGGGTTTTTTTGGTAGGTTTTTCTTTTGAAGGCCTAGATGTGGCCATGATAACTGAGATGGCTTCTCCAGGAGGTGTTGGATATCAAAGTCTAGGAAGAGTCTTGTGAGAACCAGAAGGTGGCTTTGAATGAGCCACAGAGGAGCTACAAGGTGTGAGTATCTGCAAATCTGCTGACTTTCTGCTGGTAATTGCAGGGACAAGAAAAGGAAGTCTTGCCTGTGTATGAATGCAAAACAGTTGATGTGAGAATGGATGCTTATCCTAATTAACTGAGTGAAAGCAAATTCAATTTGTCTGGCAAATATGTGCATGTTGAATTCAGTTTGCTTTATAATAGTTTGAGTTTAACCCTGTTAAAGGACTGTGATCCAGGACATAATGCCTGGAAGTAAATGGGAGACTTCACCAGTGAGGGGTCTGTCCCCATCTGAGAAAAAACAGGAAGAAATGTAGAGTAAAAGACAAGGCAAAGAATTCCCGTCTTTGCTATGTGGCAACCAGTTTTAAAACAGACTGACTGTCAAGTTTAAAAGATGGTCAATGTTTAGAGGTCCACAGACAGTGAATAGTCTTTAGCCCTTTCTGGCTTTGCATGCACTGAGATGATATCAAACATGATGTGTTCGGCCTGCTGGCTGAGGACAGGAAAGAGGGGATGACAGGCCTTGCAAGTAGCTGGTGTTTTAGCTTGAGAGCTTAAAAGAAGGTGAACTTATTCACACAAAAATCAACCTTGTATTGAATCTTGTCATTCATAGTTTCTCTAAAAGCTCTTTGACCCAGAGGAAGTTATTTTGTTGGTTTCTAATTTGTTTCTTCTGGAAGTGGTTCCTCTTGGCTTCCCAACCATTGGTGGAGATTTTCTTTCTGAACAAATGTCTCCATCTGCTTTTTCCATCTTGAATCCCTTCTCCATCATCACTCCCTTGCCCTCTTTTGTGGTTCCTCCTACCTTCCGCTACTTTCCACTTTTTGGATGCCTTTCCCTGCTATGGCAGGCACAGGACACCAGCCAAGGACTTGGCAGTGCTTCCCTCCTGTAGCCCTCTTTGTGTCCCACACTCCTTGCCCCAAGCTCTCCAGAAACACCATTCTCCCAATCTTCTCCTGCCTCACCCCAGGTCCTGTGTGCAGTTTTGGGCACCACAACACAAGATAGATACAAAGCCATGAGAGAGTGCCCAAAGGAGGGTAAGATGGTGAAGGGCCTTGAGGGGAAGCTGCAGGAGGAGAAGCTGAGGATGCTTGGTCTGTTCAGTCTGGAGAGCAGGAGACTGAGGGGAGACCTCACTGCAGGTACAGCTTCCTTGAGGGGAAGAGGAGGGGCAGATGTTGATCTCTTCTCTGTGGTGACAGTGACAGGACTTGAGGACACAGCTAGAGCTGTGTCAGGGGTAGTTTAGGTTGGATATTTGAAAATCCAGAGGGTGGTTGGGCACTGGAACAGGGTCCCCAGGCCAGTGGTAACAGCACTGAGCCTGACAGAGCTCAAGGAGTGTTTGGACAACACTCTCAGGAACATGGTGGGATTTTTGGGGTTGTCCTTTGTACAGCCAGTAGTTCTTGTGAGTCCCTTCCAATTCAGACTGTTCTATGATTCTGTGATCCATGGCCATCCCACTGGCATGCTTTCTGTCCTCCATTTTCCATTTTTTAACTCAAGCCATACAGAAATCCATTCTCTTCTCACAGTATGTCCAGTCAGTGACTTCCTGGGATCCTATTGATGGTATTAACATTTCTATCTGGATGTTTTGTAGGTGCTCCACCCTCAGTGTGCTCCTCCTGGTTCACAGCTAGGCTTGACTAGAATATATCATGCTGCACAGCTGGCTGTGAGGGATGATGCAGGACTTTTTGTCTGCCCTCTGTCAGGTCTAAAGCAGCACTGTTTTCCCACCACTGAGACCCACAACACAGGTGCCATGTTTGAGTTTGGCCACCCCTCCCCTCAGACCCTGCCCTTACCAAAAGACCAGGCAACCATGCTGATGCACTGTTTGCAGCGCCAGCTTTACATGAAAGGGTTTTTTTACTGAAGATTTTGAGGTATGAGAGAGTCTGTCTCTTTTGACTAGTGGTGNTTGAAACCAGCTGAGTCTCTGCCTCCCAAGAAATTTAATACAAGCTTTTGATGAGACTGGTTTTGCACTAAACAAGAGCAAAGCAGAGAGAGACCCAGGGTCTCTTCCCCCTCCTCCCCCCTNTGCCTAGAAGAGTTTTGCATGTCATTAAAAGTAATAGAAGGCAAAGTTTATTTTTCCCTGGAACCAGAGTAAGGGACAACTTGCAAGAAATATCTCAGGAGATGGCCAGCACAACATTAATTACCCCAATTAATTAAACTAAATTACCTCAATTAATATAATATAATATAATATAATATAATANTTTTTTTTCCCAAAGAACAATATGGGGATAAAAGCTGCTAACAGTGTCACAGAGAACTCTCATAACAGGGACAGAACCCAGCACAGGCTCAGTTACAGCCGGGATGGGGATTTTTGGGCAATTATTGCATCTTGTGTGAGATCAAGAGGCTTATGGCGCATTGCATGGCCCAGCTTGGGACCTGGGGAAGGTTCTGTGGGGAGCAGGATGTGCTGAGGCTCTCCTCACTGGGGCTCAGAGGGAACATGACAGAAGCAGGATTTTCAGCTGCTTGTCCCTTTGAGACTGCCCTGTGTCACAGGTGCTGCTGAGATGTGCATTAGTGAGCTGCAGTCAGGGAGCCAGGACTGTGCTGGGATCAGTCAAATAAATCCAAAATTGTAACTGAGAACCAGAGAGTGTCTTGCCAGTTCTGACTTCTAAATAATAAGGCAGGAGTGAGAGATAAGAAACCAGAGAGTCTCATTTATTATTGCCTAAGAGAGAGGAAGACATGTTCGATGTGGACAAATTTGCTTTTTTTTCATTATTCTTTTTTTTCGAAAGCTGGAGAAGCTGTTTCAAAACTATTTCCTCCAGAACTCCAAGATGCTGGAGCAGAGCAGACAGCTGTAATTTCCAGGAAACCCAACCAAAAAATTATTATCGACCCCTGTTCTGGCAGACCATTAGAAAACCCAGCAGCCATTTTTTCACTCCTGATATTGTGTGAGATAATGGAGTCAGTGGCTGTACAGACAACTCCTGCCTCATTACTCTGCCACCATGGCCAATGGATTCAAAGAAGCAGCTGATGGAGGTGGGGCCAGAGGGTCAGCAGGGACTGACTGAGGCACAGGAGCCACCCAGGTAAAGCCTGGCTGGAAACTTGTGCCAGCAGATCTGTTTGGGCAGCCAAAGACCAAAACCATGGCGGGGTGGGTGGTGGTGGGGTGCAGTTAAGGGATAAAAGTGACCCTGGGTCTCTCTCTTATGAGATGACAGAGCTGCTTCTTTCCTCCTTTAAGAAACCAATTTCTAAACCATGGCTTTTCTTATCCCCTCTAGTTGAAACTCTTTGTATCCCTTCTTGTTACTTTAGCAAATGAAATTCTGTGAAATTTCACATGGTTGCTTATTTTTTTATTAAGGCATGATTTGTTAGAAAACCAAGGCCTTTTAATTTTCTAGAAGCAAACTCCAGTAAGAGACTTTGATGGAGGATGTTCCTGTGTAAGGAAAAGGTTCCTGAGTGATCAGGAGAAGAAAACACAAAACCTGTGATCTGTAACCCATCTTTGACCAAGTAGATTTTATACTGCACCAACTGAAATTATAGAAAACTGCCATTACTTTCAGTTGGATTAGGTTAAATCCCTAAGGAGAATGGTTTGGAGGTAGAAACTTGGTCCTTTCCCTTTGAAGTCTCATTAGGATCCCACTGAAAGGAGTCTGACATTTCTCCTCTAAGCCACAGGATTGGAGACAGTTCAGAACAATAGTGAATGGATCAGTTGCCCTCTCCTGTGTGATCAGAGGGACTCAAGACATGCACAGACAATCCCAGGGCATCTTACTGCTTCGATGTCCACACCCTCCTAGCCAGAGCCCTTGTCCTAGGCTCAGGGGTGCAATGAAGATGTGGCTGGCCATGCATGCTAAATTACCCTCTCATCCTGTAGGTGATCCAATTAAACCAAATTTGAAGAGAACCAGAGAAACTTCATGCTCTGCCTTGCTGTGCATGAAGTCAGCAACTTAATAATGTACATTGATCTCTAGGGCTGTCAGTCTGTCTAGGGCTGGATGGAAGGGTTTTCAGATTTTTTTCTCATCACACCATTAAGTTTCATACTGCAAACAATAAACTCTGTAGCCTGCAGCTGTGAAAACACTAATTTGAAAGCTATTCTGTTTTATATTTTTCAGAAGTTGCAGCTCTATTTTTTTGATATATATTTGTATTTTTCTCAAAAAAACCTCCACTAGTTATTTCAGTTTATTTTTTCTCTTATCTTATATTCTGAACTTTCCTATCAATTAGACTACCTTTTTCGTTCCTTCCTTTTATTTCCCCCTCCTCTTTTTTTCTCCTTTCCCTCCCTTTTGTTGCTAGAGCAACAACAACCCTCAGAGCAGAGGGGATTTACACAGTAAAGACTGTAAACATACGGTGACACTAAAGTTTTGCCTGTTATTTATGAATATAATATGAACTCTTCTGGATGTCAAACATCTATTTTGGGTGTGTTAACCTCATATTGTCTTCCCCCTTTCTAGGACTGTGCTTTCCCGGATCTGTTGGCTTCATTCTACATCTTCAGCTTTGTAAGATCAAAAGAATAGCCCTTGGCTAGGACTGAGTGACATTATCTAGGAAAGGAACTGTCACCCTTCAGTAGCATGTGCAAGAGTATCTCTTTCCTCTTTCTGCTGTATTTCTTCATTCAGTCTGTGTTTACTCTCCAGAGATCTCTCTGCTTTATTGGTCCCTATAGCTCCTGAGTCCTGTAGTAGTTAGCAAACCGATTTTTTTTCAGGATAGTTCCCCACCTAAGGTATCAGAGGGGCATCAGTGCAAAAGCTGGCCCTGGGCATAGATGTTTTGAAGGCAACAATCATATCAAACCTTGAGACAATTTTATCAACCTGTGTCTTTTGCATTAATGAAAGAAGGTGCAACATCTGCCCTTCTGCTGTTCTGGGAGGTTATGGTTAAACACGCTGGCAATATTGCACCGAGTGAGAAAAAGCCACATTTCATTCTGAGTTAAACACAGGCTTGGAAAATAATAACAGGAGTTAAAGTATGACTAAGCACTTCCAAGGGCTGTTATCCTTGACACTGAGTGCAGCTGGTCATGCCCTTAAAGTCCTTTTTAATGTGATTACTGTGTTATTCATTATTCAGGGGTCTAGAAAAAGCAAAAATTGTTATGTTCTTACAAAGGTAAGTAGCTGCTCAGGTATGTCCTTATTCTTCTTGCACCAGGACCTCTGAAGAGCCCTCTCTGTCATGACCAGGTAGGACTCTTGGGGTTTAATTTAGGATTCTTTCTCATTGAGTATTTTATAATGAGCCACGGTTCATCCAAGTCCTTAGGTTTGTGCCTAATTAGATAAGTCTGATGCTTTCTCTGTGATAGAGAAGATACACTGGTTCTGTAGGCAGTGCAGAGCAGCAGCTGGGGAACTTCCAACACCAATCCTGAGTGGCATCATGTGGTCACTGCTGTCCAGAACAGGGTACAGTCCACAGGAAACAGTGCTGGGTCCGCCCCTACTATTAATGAACAAAAAGAAATCTCTCTTCTGACTGAGCTGATGCTGGGCTGGAGAATGAGCCATACAGGAAACTTGGCTTTAATTTCCTTTTCAATCCCCATGCTCAAATCTCCATGACTGTGATTCATTACTGCAAAATGACTCTGTTCTACCTTCGTATGTTGTAACTAGATTAATACAACCATTTCACATATATTGGTGATGATGGCCAGTGCTTAGCACACCTGGGATTGAATTAAAAGCTGCTGGGGCTGAGAGCATGAGTCACAGATACAGGCTGAGCTGGGGAGCCAACCTTTGTAGCTGTGGCTGAGAAACACAACTCCTGTGGATGAAGGAGGTGTGAGGCCTCTGCACAGAGCTGGTGACCTCAGCCTCACCCCACTGTGACACTGCACCCAGGAGTCACTGGCTCAACGCTGGCATGTTCATGGAACTGAGAGCCCAAGCATGTGGGGATGCTGGGGCTGGGAATACTGACTCCTCCCACCCTCTGCCAGGCTTTCTGGTGATGCCAGGTGGAGAGGACCATTCCAAGTTCTGCTGGCCACCCTCACTGCAGTCAAAATCACTGCCAAAGGACCCTTTATTCATAACTCCAGAGTTAAGAAAGCTTCTGCTCCTGAATCAACTGTAAAAACAGGGACTGATGCAGATGAATACATGCTTTAAATGATTTCTCCTTCACAATAATCATTATTCTTGTTTGTATGATACCCAGCTGTATAAGACATTACTACTGTTAGATGTTTATTGCCGTTTATTATTATTATTTTTGCTAGATATTAATCTATTATTAGATATTTACTGTTGTTAGATGTTTATTATTGTTAGTTGTTTACTATTGTTAGATACTTGTCTGTTATTAAATACCTATTATTAGTAGATATTTAGAATAGAGACTTGACAAGGAAAAGGTCTTTTTCAAGCCTCTTAAGGGGGCCTTAATGATGCCTTAAGTTTTAGCTTTCATGTTTTTCAGATTCTGTGCTGCCTAGGGATGTAGTTCTGAGCCTCATATTAAGTGCCAGTAAGTTCTCTCCACAGAGTAGGTAGACAGAACAAATCCTTTCCCTGCTGAAGATCAAGGACAATGGGAACAACTTTCAGGCCCAACAGCAAAACATCAGTGGACTGAAGTGAGAAAACAAGGAGGATGAGGCTTCACAACCCAAAACTGTAATTGGAGAATTAAACCCCAATATGCAAATGAACCAAAACTTATAAAAATGTGAAGCCTTGTGACTATTTGCCCATTTTGTGACCATTTCAAGTCCACCTAGGGTGTAGCCCTGGTCAGGATCTTGGTGTATCCTTAAATGCCTTTCAATAAATATCTGCTTTATTCTCTAGCTCTGCCCAGTCTCTGTTCCAGGTCAGCCTTCCCAAGGCATCACTGGAAAGGATAAATACATTTGTGATTAGATGCATGGAAAGGTTTGAAGGAGTATCTTTTAGTTGCCAGCAGTCATTCATGAGGGTTTGTCTCCACCTGAATTCATCTCCCAGTGCAAATGCTGCTGTAGGTACCACCAGGGAGATGGTGAGAACCAGATCTGTGTGAAAATATGGGGTCAAACCAACAACAGAATCATAGTATGTGCTGAGTTGGAAGGGACCCACAGAGATCTTTGAGTCCAAATCCTGGTCCTGCAGAGGACAACTCCAAAAATTTCACCAAGTGCAGGAAACTGAATTTCATTTGGAAGAGTAAAATGGCTGGGAAACAGAGTTTGTCATGATTGTCTGAGATTAATTTAAGCAATTAAGAGAAGGTTATTTCACCAACCCTGGATAAAGCCAGAAGCATCCTCCTAAACTGGGGCTCCTCTGAGTTAAAGTGCCGGTTGTATTCATGTTTTCTCTGTTCTGTGGCACAGGTCCAACTTTATTTGCAAACCACAAGCAGCAGAAGTCACTGTGATTTTTTAAATGAATTATCTTCTCCTTTTTTTTTTTCTTTTTAATGGATTAGGCTGCTTTTGGATACAATGAATTCAGGTTCATTTTCAGCTTTTATAATGGGAGCTTAAGCTATCACTGACTTCTTTGAATCTGCAGAAATAAGACTAAAACATGACCCTTCATGTGGGCCATGTTTTAGTCTTATTTCTGCAGATTCCATCCTCAATGGCTCAAACTGAATTGAAGTAGATGATTATTTAAGGTTCAGAGCAGGTTAGGTGTCTCCTGTGTTTTACTGTCAAATCTCTCTCTATCTCCATCTCTTTTGTATTTTTTCTTCCCCTGCACTCTGGCCAAGCCCTGGAAAAAAAAAAGAAAAAAAACTCATGCCAAAAATAAAACAAAAAACTTGGATTATGTAGGTTCTTATCCAAAACAGGGTGAGCATACCAGAAATTCAGCAGGAAAAGATATTCTCGGAGGCCAAGTAATCTGGATAGTCAACAAAGCTTAGGAATTACTTAGTAACTAATGTTTATTGTCACTATGGATTTTGTTTGTTTGTTTAAAGCTGAAGTGTTTGGTGCAGCCTGGACTGGGCTTGTGTTTGTTAATAAGCAGATAAAATTTTCAACAGAGAAACACTAAAAAAACCACTGCTGTGGTGTGGCGCTATCCATCTAGGATGGATACAGCCTACAGATCTGAACCTGCTGTGGAATGTTACCATTCCAGCACAATTATTAGCTTTGTAACCATTTTTCTTGCTGTCACTGAGAGCCTGTGGTATTTGGGATCAATCTTTAACAACTTCTAAAATCTGTTCTTTGCATACCCGTTGTTTCTACTGGCTTTTTCTAATTCCTCTCTGCAGAACTGGTGTTGAAAACATTTTAGTCCAGACTCAGCCATCACAGACCAAGACACACAGACCAAGACACAGCCTTTTTTTGCAATAAAAGGCTGGAGCATTTTCTACTGTTGCATTTAACTAGAAGTCACTCTCTCTGGGTTGGTTTTTTTTTTTTTTTGGTGGCAGAAAATCAATGCTATAATAGCTATTCCTTTTTGGCAAGAGACTGATAACATTGGCCAGCACCCAGAATAATGCAAGCTGGAGATATAGAGCTCTGCCAATGTACCTTAAATCTCCTGACCTTCAGCATCTCAAGATTTCCAGCCCTGAGAGGAGAGCTTTCGGGAGAAGAGATTGATAATTCTGCCTGGCTGCGAGACAGTGTCCAAGACAGAACTCCAGTGGGAAACTGAAAACCTCCTCTGTGTTGCTGCTTCTTTCACAGTAAGGTAAATAATGGCTGATGCCACTGAAGCCAAGGGAACTGATTACTGAAACTAGGGCTAAAGACAGCAAAATCAGTCCTCCCAGGCACGTCCTGGCTCCAGGACTGGCTGCGCTGCGTTTGCTCACAGATGTCTGTGGGATGAAAATGATGATGTGTTCTGCCCTGGTTTTTGGGAGGGACTCCTTGTGGATGCTGAGGTGCTGTTCCCCTCTGGGCCACCCACTTTGGTCAGGCTGGCTCCCAGGCACTGAGGACCCTCTGACCCTTGAAGGCTGTCACAAGACTGCAGCTGCAGTTCAGCATCTCTTGGCTTCTGGGAGTGCCACTCGTGCTGATGTTACCCTGATTAACCTGCAGTGCTGCTGATGTGCCAAGGTAAACTCTCCCTGCTCCTCAGACTTTAACATTTCACTTCTTGCTGAATGGGAAGGTTTGGTTCACCACTCAGAGCATGGCTCTGGGAGCCAAAAGTGCTGACATCCCAGTCTGCCTTGAGCATTGACTTTACCACATGACCTTGTCCCAGATGCTCTGCCTTTATTTTTTCTTCTGTAGAAATGGGTTTGTGAACTCCCAAGGATCCACCTTTGCAGGACTGTTTGCTAACATACAGAGCAGTAATTTTTCCCATTTACTGCTGGGTTGACTTGCTTCATGATCTAGAGTGGGCTGCTGGATGTAATGATGCAAAGCAAATGTTGCCCCAAGCTGATTCCCGTAATATAATTCCACCATGAAATGTGGCTTCTGAAGAGATATCAAACACAGGATTCTTATGCATGGTTATATCTTTTCACTCCTTCCAGATTTAAGCTTGCAGTCCTGTTGTCTACAAAGGGCTGCTGCTCTAATCCTTCATGTATTATTTAATCTGAGAAAATTCCTTCCAGGGGTTATTTTGTTGTTCATCTGTACAGTTTTTCTGTGTAGTGAATAAAACCACCCTACCCACATGCAAACAGAGTGAAGAGGTACTGTTATTTCACAGGTCTTAGATCAAGTGTGTCCATTATTGCTGTGGAACATG
>VZUA01037031.1:12369-37260 GCA_013401035.1 Horornis vulcanius
TTTTTTTTTTTATGTAGTAGCATTCAGGCATTGGAATAGGCTGCTCAGGGCAGTGGCAGAATCACCATACCTGGAAGTATTCAAAAGGTGTGTGGATGTGACACTTGGGGATATAGTTAATTGGTGAATAAAGTGTTAAAGATTTGATTCAATTATCTTACAGATCTTTTCCAACCTTAATGATTCTGTAATTCATGAAAGGGTGTTCAATTTTTCTCTCCTGTTTCTCCCTACACCTCAAAATGTGCAGATGTAGAGAATATAGCCCTTGTTATCAACCAAAATTTATGTATGCGTTGAAAATGAACATTCCTCTGACCCTGAACAATTGTTAAAAACATTGTCCCTTACAGTGTTTTTCGTCTGCTGACTGCCACTTCTCTGGAACAATTTTAACAACTCACTTCAGAGCAAGACTCCTCAAGAGCTCAGATCTTGTCAGCAGTCTGCTTATTGCACTTAGCTGCACCAACCAGATAAATTCAGCATGAAGAACTCAAGCTGAGATAGATTTGAACCTGCCCAGTAAACAAAACAAAACAAAACCAACCAAACAAACAAACAAACAAACAAACAAAAAAAAAAAAAAACCAGGACCCTGCACACAAATATAAAGTCTCATTCTCAGGGTAAGTGGACACCTATTACTTGCTGCAGATTTATTTTAAAGAAATGTAGGCCAAATTTTGTACCAGGTTCATTATACAATTTTTGTCCCAGGTTCATTATACAATTATTTTTGTTACATTACTCCGTGGGGACATAGAGGTGGAATATAGGGCAGAGTTTGTCCCAATTAGTATGTGCCACTAATGAATATTATTTTAAGGTGCAAGATGAAATCTTGTCTGGACAAGAATTTTGGGACCCAGAACAGAAAATGTTCTCTGGCAATGTGTGGATGGGTGTGGGGATAGAGATGAAGGAGAGTAGAAAGAACAAAGGCAGAATTTGATTTGAGATGGAGGATATCATATATTATATCACAATCTCTAGTGAAAGTGAGAGCATCCCAGTCCATGCTGGTATCCATGCAGCACACAACAGACCCAAGGGGCAGTTCAGCACCCTCTTAGGTTACATGGAGATGGAAAGGAGGCTGCAGGAGAAACATTCTAGGCGGATATTTTGATGATACTTACAGAATAACATTTTATTTCAAATGGAAGATAGATTATTTGATGTCTCAGGTATTTTTTATTTGGTATCTAAAGGAAACAAACTTAATGTAGTTACACTATTTGTCTGTCAATCCCAGACTAATATGTTCTGGAACATGGCTTATTTCAACCAAATCTGATAGACAAGAGATGTCTCAAGACTAATGGTGTTCCTAATATGTGGTTGTTCTGTGTGTTAAGCTTTGTTACATATTTGCTTGTTTGTTTGGGGGGTTTTGTTGTGTTTGTGGTTGGGGGTTATTTGTTTGTTTGTTGCTGGCTTTTGTTTATTTTGAATCTGAGATCATGCAAGAAAAGAAAGAGGTTGAGGTCAAAATTTCAGGCAAGAGACAGAAGAGTTTGATTAATAATTGACTTCAGAAAGGGAGGGCTAAAGCAGGGAACATTATCAGTATTAGGTGATGTTTCTATGTTATGTCTGAGGTAGGTGTCTGATATGCTCATAACCTGAAATCTGAAGAACTTCCAACTCCAAAACTTGCCTTTAACTTTAGGTTTGACCCTTCCATTTCATACTTGTGACTGCGATTCTTGTCCAAAAACTGAAAAAAAAGGTATAAAGGCTTTGTGCTGCATAGGATTTGACAAAGCAACAATGCAGAAATTATTTATAAATCTTCATGTTGCAGTTTAGTTTTTTCCTTACTTTTTTTCCACTTCACATTTAGTGAATTTTACTGTTCTGACCTTGTCCTTGGCACTGTAGGACATTCCGTTATAGGGGAAAAAAATCTTTTTTCTTTCTTTTTTTTTCCTCTCTGGTCTTTCCTAATAACAAACCCATGTTTCAGTGATTGGCAGCTGCTTCCAGGAGGTAGTAGCAGATAGGCTTGGAGACATGGCCAGCATATCAGCATAGAGGAAGCAGCGTGCTGCAATGGGTTTTTTCTTTGCAGGCTGATAGAATTTGGGAGGCTAGGAAGGAGCTGGTGTTTTGGTAATTCTAAAAATTTTTTGAAAGACAATTAATTTAATCTGGAACAGGCCAGCGCTACTGGGAGGTTAAAAAGGTCTCTCCATTTGAGTGTTTTTGTTAATTCCTAGATAAGAAAGCAAGTTCAGCTAAGCCGGGTAAGCAGGTGACAGTTCCCTTCCCACCTGGCTGCCAGGCCCAGCACTGCTGCTGGAGCTGCTGCCAGTCACAGCCCTGTGACTGGACAGCAGCTGAAGCCTGCAAGGCAATTGCTGCCTGCTGTTTTGGTCAGGTACATTCTAAAAAGTGGGCCAGTGCTTGTGTGCAGCCCGGCTCTGCATTAGAAATTACTACCTTGTAAGGAGGCTTTGATCTATTACAGGTGATTGCATGTAAGTATTGCTATGCAGCCAAAATCAGCTTTTGCTATAGGAATGTTTATTGCTATAGGAAGTTTTAGGTATATGCCGTTTGCTGATAAAAGGTCTAAGGTTCTTGTAGATATGCTGAATTGCTAGAACCCCTTCATTCAAAAAAATGCATTTAGAAAGCTGGAGTACAGGGAGGAGGTCCTCTAAAACTCATCTGGATAAGATTTTTGGAAGAAATAGAAGCTGTCTTTTTAAAAAAGTGTATGTGTTGTAGCCCTACCTACATGTTTCCACTTATATCCTGATTTTCTTTGCATTGGCCTGAGTTAACTCTGCCCCCTACAGCATTCATCCTGTTGATATAGAAAATGGAAAATTCTGTAGATCGCTTTAAAGGGGCTCCTCTGAGTCTTGATAAGATGGGCAGCGAATTGAAGAAAATTGTAGCCTGAACCATGGTAAGGTAAAATCATATTATGATATGCATGACTTGCATCTATTGCTAATTATGTAAGTGTGATGTTTGTAATTTCAGTTATCCTTGCTGCTGTAAGGATGCTGGGTATGGAAGCAAAGGGCCTTGACAGAAGCAGGTGTTTGGGTAATTCTGAAAATTGTGTGGAAGAGAAAGACAGCAGTTTAATCCAGCTCATAGAGCCAATTGGAATTGCTGATCTACTACAGACCTGATTGAATTTTAATGAGCTGAATTATCTTTGAATTAAATTGGTTGATATACTTGTGGTTGTTTTAACAGAACTGGGGGGCTTTTCATAGGTCTAATCTGGAAATAAACTGGAACATAAAATCTGGAAAACAGCTCTTTACTCTTTTCAAATTAGATTAATAACCATGTATTCACTAGGGACTGACATTTTATTCTTAGCTTGTTACTTTGCCTGAGTAAAATTTTTATGAAAACACAAAAAATTTATAGTCATTAGATTACGTTTTCCCACTAGAAATCTTTTCTGCTTGGGGTCAGCAAGCAACAAAAGCTTTGCAAGCATAGCTTGTTCACATGATTTTAACAGACTTTTTCCATGCTTCTTTTTTTGCCTTTTCTCTCTTATTCCTAGTAAGAGTAGGACTGGGATAATAATAATGTTGGCAGTAGTAGTAGTAGAAAGCAGCACACCTACATGTCAAAGAGGGTGTTTGGAAAGAGGAGCAAACTCTCTCTTTATAGCCTAGAGACTAAAAGCAACTTTAGGACTCCATTTTCTGGATGCCCTGGATAAGCAGGAAGAAGTTCTCTGGCAGTTGAGAAGGTCTGCTGGTAGTGTAGCTAGGGAAGGTAGGCAGGATAAATTAACCTGACCAAATAGCTATCGTATGTTTTAAAAAAAAATCTTAATCTAGTATATATGGGGGAATGAGATACCATCATGTACTCAAGTACAGTGGTATATTGATTCTGTTACAGTATTAAGGGATGGGGAGCAAAGCAGGTGGCAACTGCAGAGTGACACTAACAACTTTTCTTTATGAATATTTGCAAGCAGCAAAACCAGGAAAGATCAGAAATATAAAGAAAAGATTGAAGTGCTTCAGATACTGCTATAGAAACAAAATTCTTATGGAAACCAGCATAAAGCAGGCTCTCCAGATTTACAGCACAGGCAGTTTTTCTAAAAACACTATACATATATATATGTGTATATGTATGTACACGTATACCTGTTGGGATATGATATATTTGAAGAAACACAGAGGCTCTTTTGTTTTCCTTTCTGTCCTTTTCTTCTGACTGGATCCTTGCACTTATTCCAGTCCTTTGGGAGTAGGTGCATCTATGAGCATATAGAATTCCTAAATGGGCATCTGCAGCTGAAGTTCAGTTCAGCAGGCTTCTAATCAAGTAATTCTGTGTGAGCTTAAAACTGCTGCAGCTGGGATGTGCCATACATTAAATCTTAGTGCCTTCCAGTGTGTCCTGCATGCAGCAGGATCACCTAGGTCTCATTCTTGATCCAGGTGTTTAGAGGTTGTATTGACAATCCTGGAAATACCTAAATTTCCTAACTGAAGAAACTAGAAAGTTATTAGAAAGAAAACTGCAAATCCCTTATACTGGTGAGTTAAAAGTAATATTGCATATGATATTGATGGTTCTGGTTGTTGGTATTTTCTTATGCTCTTTTTTGTAGTAGTATTTAGGTAAGGATTTTGAAATTGTCTTTCAAGTTTTAGAAGAAGATGCTTTAATTTATGTTCCTACCAAACTCTGCTACTGTTCAGTTTATTTTTCCAGTGTTTCACAAAGATACTAGTATTATCAATTAATAATGCTGAATTATGGGTTGTGAGGTGAATTTTGCCTTTATCTTTAGAATTTTGGCAGGAAAAGTTTAATTATCTGTCGGGTTTCTGGCCGATACTTTGCAGTAATACACCTTAAGTCCAATCATAAGGATATTTTAAATTTCCCTTTTGATCAGATGGAAGTAGAGCTCACTGTAGATCAAGTGATTACTTGAGGGCTCTTCTATAATTTTCTCAGAAATTTGTCTGGATGAACTTTACCATTCAAAGGCTATTTTCAGTTAACTGGATCCAAGTGTAGATCTCTAGTTCAGCATCCTCTATCTGAATAGCTGCACCAGTGTAGTACTGTAACAGGGAAAAAAAAAATCTGCAGATGCCTATGTATCAATCGTACATACTCATAGAGGCACCTATTTCCAAAGGACTGGAAAACATGCAAGCATTTGCCTGATGGCAAATATTGACCAGGAAACTGAAATGTTGTTCTGCGCTCCAGTAAATATTTCTTGATGCACTGTGTGAGAAAGTTTTCTTGTCTATACCTAATATATCCTTACAGAGTGTGTGGGCAATTAGCGAGGTGGCTTTTCATAGTGTGAAAAAGGAAAGTCCTTTTTTCTGCTGAAACACGTTTGAGCTAAATAGCAACACACATCAACTTCTACTAAAAGAGACGGCAGCGGACTATAGAAACCACCCTAAAAGGTCTTTCTATTTTCTGAGAGAAGTCCTAGATGCCAGGGATCTGCGAATGTGGGCATCCCAGCGACCCTGTCCATCGGTACCACAGAAGGGAGTTGATTTCTGCTGTCTGGTGCTGGCTGAGCCGCTGCGGCGGTGGGGGCTTCCAGGCGGGACTCGGACCTGGACCGGAGCCGAGCCGGGGCTTTCGCCTCCCGGCCAGGCGAGGTGCGCTCCTGGCTGCCCCGGCGAAAGGGCCGGCAGCTCGGTCCGGTTACGCCCGAGAGCACCGGGAGCCGCTGCCCAGGGAGCGAGGGAGGGAGGGGACGCGGTGACGGCGAGGTGCTGCGGGAGAGGCCGGCGGGATGGCCCCGGCGGCCGCAGCCCCGCATCCCCCGCCGGCCGCGGCGGGGCCGGGCGGGATGAGGGGCACACCCTACCCCGGGATGGGCTGGGCAGGGCAGCAGGCGGCGGCCCCGGGAGCCTCCGCCGCGGGGAGATCGGACAAAGGCTTCCAGCAGAGGGGAGTGGCAAGCGGCCGCCCAACCCTCGGCGGGCTGCGGGCGGGTCGGTGCCGCCGGGACGGGGGGAGAGCAGACGAGACAACTTCCCCAGGGGCACGGGGGGCCCCGGGAGGGCGGCGGCAGCAGCTCCTCCTGTCGAAAGGAAGGGGCTCTCCCGTGCCGCTGGCTGCTCTCCCGAAGGTGGCTGCGGGGAGGGGAGGCGGGGGAGGAGCCGCGCTCATCCCCGGGCGGGCGGCGGCCCCTCCACTGCGCCAACCTGCAGGCGGGCTGGAGGCGGCAGCCCCGCCCGGCCTCGGCTGCCGGGGCCGCGCCGCCCCTCGCCTCCGTCCCGGCCAGCGCCGCAGGCAGCCGCTTCCCGCTGCGTCGGTCCTGGACTGCAGCTTGCTGGCAGCCAGGGCAACAAGCAGCGGCATCTTGGAGCGTCTTCTTTCCCGAGTGCCCCTTCATCTCTCCCAGCCCGCTCCTCTCTCTTACCTGCAGCCTTTCTTTCTCCCCCCACTCCTTCTATCTTATTTCCGCTTGTCTCCCCCTTCTCTTACCATTTTCTGGTTTTAAGGTTTTGGGTGGTTTTTTTTATTTCCTTCTCTTTCTCCTGCTCCCATCCTGTTTCCTTTTGGACCATCTTCGTTTAGTGCTTCTTAATTTCTTGATTTCATCTGATTTTTTTCCTTGGACTTTGCCTTGTCATGTCAAGATGGAAGTCAGGCATGACTGGCTCTCCTCATCCCCCCATGAGGGCTTCGAGCAGATGAGGCTGAAGAGCAGACCCAGGGAGCCTTCCCCAAGCCTCACCAGAGTAGGTGCGAACTTCTACAGCACTGTCAAGCAGCAGGACTACAGTGCCAGTGTCTGGCTGAGGAGGAAAGACAAACTGGAGCACGTAAGCCAGCTTCTTTTCCCCCCACTTTTTTTTTTTTTTTTTTTCTTTTCTTTTTAATTTCTAGACCTCTGCCTAGATACTCTGTTAGGCTGTCTGCCAGCTGGGACTCTAGAAGAAGAGTGTTGCTCCAGTAGTTGGGCATGGCATTTCCCAAATGATAGAGAAAGGAGCTCTTTAGAGGTCCCATAGTGGACAGATCCGAGGTAAATGGGATGTCAGTACTGTTCCAAGCTACATGTGAGTCTCCTTCTAACTGGAAATATTTTTTAACCTCCTTGGCTGATTCCTTCTTCTACTCTGGCAAATTCAGCACTGATGTGGGAGGAGAAAGATTGGGATGGTGCAGATGGAGGTTAGAACATTTATCTCACGGTGATTATAATGAAGTCCTAGAATAGCAAAAAGAAAATAGCTGGTGGTTGATTTGTTTGTTTTGCTTTATTTATTAATTTATTTATTTTAATTTTAGGTGTGATTTTCATTCTCTCCCTTCCCCTGTCTTTTTCTTCTCCATGCATGGGACTTTGAACATATGCTACCTATGTGGAGTAGAGATTTTCTTCAAGACTTTTCTTGCTGCAGCAGTACTACATGACATAATTGTGTTTGAGGCCACAATAGGACTGATACTGTGGATAGCTCTAGTGAATATTTTATGAGAATTTAAGGTGCTTCAAAGTGTTCCTGTCTCAGATGATGTTTGAAAGCATTTTTCATGTTACTTGTAACAGCAAGGAAATGGGTTGAGATGACCTGCGTGCTGTGTAAGTTTCCTGAATAGCTTATTAGGTGAAACCCATTGTTAGAGTGTACAGTACAATCAAGACAGGAAAGTAGCTGCATTTACAGGGATGCAAAAAAATGTGGATGGGCTTGCATAATGCAACAGTCTGCCATTCTTTGCATTGGTGAGTAATTTGCAATCACAGTCACATTGACTTCAAGAGGCACAGGAAAATATTTCTTATGGTACAGCCGCCTCGAGTCTCTTGAATAGAAATGGTCTGATTAGAAGGATAAATTGCCTTTATTACATGAAAATCCTAGCTGGCATAGTAGAATCCTTTAAAGATGAAACTTGAAAGAAGGTCCTTTACCAGCTAGTTAATGGACTGGAACCCTCCCTTCCCCCTAACCTGCAGAGTATTTTATCCCTCTTAGAGAAGTCTTAAACCTGAGTTGTTTATACTTCCGGGGAAATGACAAGAACTGATGATCTGTTGGAAAGATCACATTTCAAATGTTGAGGAAGATACTGAATTCTATCTGCCTTTTAACACAGTTTTGTGATTCTTCACACTGACAACAAAGCTTCACAGTAGTAAGCTTGTAAGTGGAGTATTCTCCCATTGTCAATCAAGAATAAAGGTCAGTGCCTTATCTCAGTACAGCTAAAACGTCGAAAGCACAGAAATCTGAGCTGTGGCTTTTGTAACAGATTTTGCTACATGTTGATATTTATGATCAAACGAATTAATTGTGATGGGATTAATCTTTCAACAGTTTGATATCTGGTAGCTGAATGGTTAGATACCTGTATATTAAACCTTATCACAATATTAGCAGGAAGCAAAAAAATAGGCATTAACTTGTTTGAAGATTGGAAGTGCAAAACGTTTATTTTGTGTGTGGTTTTGTTGCTGGGTTTTTGGGTTTTTTTGTTGTTCTTGGGGGTTGTTACTGTTTTTATTAAGTCAGTATTTTGTTGCAATAGTAGTCTTCAATATCCCTGCAGCATATGTGTGAAAAGCTTTCTCTGTGATCTGTAATGCATGTTCTTCTGGGGATTTCCCTCTCGTTTGATCCAGTTATTTTTACTCCCACAGCCTATTTGAACAATGCAAATAGAAAAAAAAAATTGGAGCAATGACAAACCTTGCTTGCCATAAAGTATTTATTTAATTTACATTTATTGTGACTACCCCACAGTACACTGATATGCTCACAGTAGATACATGAAAATACTTTGTTTTATGGTTTAAGACAACTGCATTACTCATGAGTGTTGTAACAAACAGGAAATTACATGAATATAAATAAAATGTCTATTTATTTATGAATTCTATTTTGCTTATACAGTTTTAGGTTGTTAATTTTTGTTTTCAGATGAATCTTTAATGGTTTTGAGTGTTCTCTTGCTAAAGAAGTTATTTCCTACACTCCACTCTTCCACTCAGAGACAAACCAATTACTTTGAGATGCATCATTTTGAATGGGATAGTCATTGGCATATGATAGCTTATGGCCAATATTGCATAATGAAGATATTCACATCCTCCATCCACCTCACAAAGTTTGCATAACATTTCCTTACAGCTCCAAGTTAATCATGTTACTTGATACCTACAAAGAAAATCAAAATACCAGGAGTGAGCATTCATGGAGGCACTGAATTTAAAAGTATATCATCACAGACTTGATGCTGCACAATGACAGGCTAGGCAGAAGAGGGATATATAGTGAGTGCAAGTCAAGATAGACATGAACAGTTTTTGAAGTTTCATATGTACTCTTTCAGCTTTGTGCAGGGGGGTGGGTTTTGCTTCATTGAAATGATTTCTTTAATTGATTTCAGTTGTAAGAGGGATGAAATTGGGCCAGCGTATTTTGTTCATTACCTACAGTAAGACCTTGTAGGCCACGGTAGGTATTTTATATTGACTTCTGTTGAAGTGAATAGCCTAACTTAATCATGTGCAACAGTTACTAGTCCACATACAGTTTGATGGGTTAAAAAACATCTTCTGAAGCCAATTTGTATCAAGTTATGGAAAAAGATTCTCAAATACTGAAACAGTTTGTTTCTAGATTTCAAAACTGTAACAAAGTTGTGGGTTTTGGTGTTGTTGTTTTAGTTTGTTTGTGTTTTAGGCATTTTCTTATACAGAATTCAATTTCAGGACTGTGGTAAAGAGATTCAAGAGTATGATTAAAAGGTTCAAAATTCAACTGTTTCGTCTCTTCTGAAAGCACAGAACAAGTTCAGATGCACAAATATCATTTAGTTTTTTTAAAACTGATCAATATTTAATTATTGACTGACCATAGACAAAGTAAAAATGTGGAACATCCTGCTGGTGTCTTGCTAATTAATTGTTCTTCAAATGGATCTTAATATAGTGTGGCTCGTTGGCTGGCTGTTTTTGTATGGTTTTCTTTTGCCAAGTGGTAGCAACACAGCTTGTACAATAAAAGATTTGAACACAACCCACCCCTCTTCTTTTGTGAACTCAGATGCTGTATTTAAGATTAAATGAATTTGCTGTAACATGTTTGAAGTCCCAATGAGTTTTTGCTGAAGTGAGGCCTCAGTGTACATGCATGCTGTAGCCAGTGTGCTGAAGAGCCACACTGTTAATGGAGGAATTTACAAGAGAAGTGAGGAACTCCAACATTGTAGATATGACCATGGTGATGTTGCAAACCTTTGCCTGAAATCCCTGCAGCGCTGAAATTGTTCAAATTCTCTGTATTTGCTTCAACCAGGTCCTTGTGCCTCTTTGTGAAATTGTTTGCCTGGCATTGGAAGTGTTGGGAGAACATGGATATGTGAAATATTCTTAAATTCTTCTCTGCATATTGGGTTTTTTTTGCTTCTTTCTCTTTGTCTAGTGTTGTCTTTTTTAAATGAAATGTGAATTCATAATAGGAAGAGGTAGGGATTGGGAAAGAGTAGCTAACCTGGTAGGCTTTAGCTGATAGGAGTTACTTGGTCTGGTTTAATTGGCAGCAGTTCTCCATCACATCTCTGCATCCCACAGTAATGAATAGCTATGTTCCTGTACCTCAGCAAAGAATTCTAGAGAACTTAATTTTAAATAATAGAAGCTTCAAAACCAAAAAGATTTCCTTCTAAGCTACGAGACAGGCTATTACTTCGAACATATATTTGTTTTTGACAAATACAGGTATTCTTTCTCAAGGATGTAGTGGTAGTTTTTCTCTAAGAACTTCTAAATTTAATTATTTGCTTAATTACATTAAAAGATTGAAAAAAAAATCTCTTTTCAAAAACAGGTTCAAAACTACTTTTGGGGAGACCTGACATCAGGAGAGTGTTATTTCCTGACAATCCTCAGTGTGTTGTTTTTGAAGAATCATAATTAGGAGAAGTTATTTACAATTATTGTCATGATTTTTTTTTTTTAACTGAAGTTCTGATCAGTAGCAAGGGCAATTTGGGATTTTCAGACTCTAAGTGCTCTTGCTGTTACTTGACCAGTTGGTGTTGTTGCTTGGCACACTGCTATGCCTTTGGCAGCTTTGCTGCACAGGGAAAAAAGTGACCATGAAATATAAGGAGTGTCACTTGGCAGCAGAGGCAGGTATCTAATATGCAACTGTTAGGCTTAAGACAGTTTACAGTGGTGTCTGACAAGTGTGGCCAGAATATTTCTCAGACCTGCATGAGGAAATCTAAATGAAATGTAGCTTTAATTCACCTGTCCTAATACCTTTATAAAAGTTGAAATTCCAAATCCAATTTTGCCAGTTCATTTTTATTATTCAAAAACTAGTAAGTCTGTTAGGTAGCTTTTGTTTTTCTCTTCTTTTTTAATGATATTGGAAATTCTTTACAAAAGCATTGTTGGACAGTTTCCTAGTGCTTTTCTTCTCTTACATTAAAATTAACACTAATGTTAAAAGCCAGAAGATAGATTTGTAGCCCACTCAAGCCAAATCAGTTGCTGGACTGTGGCAGTGGCTTCAGTTTAAGGAAGAATAATGCAAGGATATAAATCAGAATTCAAAAAGTATTCCTATATTCCCAAAACAGCCCCAGTCTTGAAATAAATGTGAGCATAGGTCTTCTTTTGAGTTAAATGAGTTCACAGAATCACAGACTATCCTGATTTGGAAAGGACTCATGGGAATCATCTACAAGTCAAACTCCTGACCCTGCACAGGACACCCCAAGAATCACACCAAGTACCTGAGAGCATTGTCCTAGTGCTTCTTGAATTCTGTCAGGCTGGTGCTGTGACCACTTCCCTGGGAAGCTGTTCCAACCACCCTCTGGGAGAAGAACCTTGTCCTAATATCCAACCTAAATGTCCCCTGACACAGCTTCTGGCCATTCCCTCAGCTCCTGTCACTGGTCACCAGAGAAAAGAGCTTACTTCTCCCCTTCCTGTCTTAAGGAAGTTGTAGATGGTTATGAGGTCTCCCCTCAGTCTCCTCCAGGCTGAACAAACTGACCTCAGCTGCTCCTACTAAGGCTTCTCCTACAGACCCTTCATCATCCTCATGGCCCTCCTTTGGACACTCTCTAATGGTTTACTAACTGTTTTTTTTTATGTTGTGGTGCCCAAAACTGCCCCCAGCACTCAAGGTGAAGCCACCCCAGTGCAGAGCAGGGTGGGACAGTCCCCTCCCTTGCCTGGCTGGCCATGCTGTGCCTGGTGCCCCCCAGGACATGGTTGGCCCTCCTGGCTGCCAGGGCACTGCTGACTCACATTCAACTTTCCACTGACCAGGACCCCCAGGTTCCTTTCTGTGGTGCTGCTCTCCAGCCTCTCATCCCCCAGGCTGTCCTTGCATGCAGGGTAGCCCCGTCCCACATGCAGGATCTGGCACTTGTCCTTGTTAAACTACATAATATTGGTGATTGCCCATCTCTCTAGTTGGGGTCTCTCTGCAGGGCCTCCCTGACCTCAAGGGAGTCAACAACTCCTCCCAGTTTGGTGTTCTCGATAAACTTGCCTAGTACTTCTTTAAGTACTGTGTCCAAGTTGTTAATAAAGCTGTTAAAGAGAACTGGGCTGAGGATGGGGCCCTGCAGAACCCCACNCTCATGGGAATCATCTACAGGTCAAACCCCTGACCCTGCACAGGACACCCCAAGAATCACACCAAGTACCTGAGAGCATTGTCCTAGTGCTTCTTGAACTCTGTCAGGCTGGTGCTGTGACCACTTCCCTGGGAAGCTGTTCCAACCACCCTCTGGGAGAAGAACCTTGTCCTAATATCCAACCTAAACGTCCCCTGACACAGCTTCTGGCCATTCCCTCAGCTCCTGTCACTGGTCACCAGAGAAAAGAGCTTACTTCTCCCTTTCCTGTCTTAAGGAAGTTGTAGATGGTTATGAGGTCTCCCCTCAGTCTCCTCCAGGCTGAACAAGCCCAGTGACCTCAGCCACTTCTCACATGGCTTCCCCTCCATGCCTTTTGCCATCTTTCACCAGCCCTCCTTTGGCCTCCCTTCTAACAGATTTATATCTTTCTTATATTGTGGCACCCAGAACTGCACAGGACTCAAGGTCAGGCCACAGCAGAGCAGAACAGAACAATCCCCTGACAGTTGTCAGAGTCTTTTGCACTAGGCAGGTATAAATAATTTGTTGTCTGGAGTATGCTAAGAAGAATGGAGCGTGCCTTGTAGGGAGGTACATACGTGGGGACAGTTCAGAGGGTTCTAGAGAGCTGGTTTCCAATATTTGAAGCTTTTTGGTGGTGTGTTGCACATTATAATTCCAAATGTCTATCTGGTCCTGGAGATAAATATCTATATTTAGGTTTTGTCATTAAAATCAAGGGAACAAACTCAATTAAGTTTGAGGGATTTTGGCTTTTTCTCAACAGGAGACTGGTATGTGGATTGGCTGCCTGGAGCAGTGGTACTTAGCATGAGTTGTGATTCTTGCTGAAGTAGTAGCATGCAGTTTGTTTCACTGCTGACAGACTGTGTGTGGAGGGGAATTCTTATGCTGAAATGCCGATTTCCTTGCAGGTGTCTTTTTCCAGTAATGTTTTGTAGACAAACATAATTAGAGAAAATAAATGTTCAGAAAAATGGAAAAAGGGGACCAAAATAATTGAACAGTGTTGGGAAAATACCGAATAACATTTTGCTGCAAAAAAATATAAAATGTTTTCTTTTGAAAGTGGTATGGGGAATTTCAAATGCTGAGTAGTTTATTACTGTAGTTACCACACACATAAGTGATTTTGTATTGCAAAGCAGTGAAAATATGATACCTAATAATTTCTTTTTCTCTTTTTAGTTTTAGTGTGTTAACCTTGGTTTTCTGCCAGCTGTCCACCAAGCCTCTCTCCCCCTCCTCAACAGGACAGGGGAAGAGCATGAGCTAAAACAGCTTTTAGCTTGAGATAAAGCTCACCAATTACTGTCACAGGCAAAACAGACTCAATTTAGGAAAAATAATTTCATCTATTTCCAGTTAAATATAGGATAGGAGAATGAGAAACAAGGACAAGACTAAAATCACCTTCTCCCTTCCCCCCATTCTTCCAGGCTCAACTTCAGTCCTTTGTTCCTGAATCTTCAACCTCCTTCCCTCAATCCCCTAAGTGACACAGGATATTGGGAAATGGGGACTGCAGTTAGTCATAACACTTTGCCACTCCTTTTTCAGTTCCTTGATGTGGTGTGGGATCCCTGCCATGGGATATAGTCCCTGTCAAGCTATTCTGATGTGAGTCCTCCACACAAGCTGTAGCTCTTCAAAAACTGTACCAGCATGGATTCTCTCCATGGGGTGCACTCCAGGAATGGACTGGTCCAGCATGGGCCCCCTTGGGCTGCACTCACTGCTCCTTTGTGGGCTCTCCACAGGCTACAGCTTCCTTCAGAGCACACGCACCTGCTCTGGCATGGGCTGCAGTGTGGATACCTGCTATGCCTGCTCTGGTGTGGTTCTCCATGGGCTGCAGGGGGACAACCTACTCTCTTCATGGGCCGCAGTGGAATCTCTGCTCCAGCACCTGGAAACCCTCCTTGCTGTTCTCCTTCACTGACCTTGGTGTCTGCAGGGCTGTTTTCTTTCACATTTTTCTTGCTCCTCTCCCATAGCTCCTGGGCAGCAGGTTTTGGTTTTTTTTTCCGTGTGTGTGTTATCAGCAGAGGCACCAACCAGTCCTATTGATGGGCCCAACTTTGGCAAAGAGCAGGTTTGTCATGGAGCCAGCTGGAACTGTCAGTGTCTGGCGTGAGGCAGCCGCTGGTCTCACAGAGGCCACCTCTGCAATGGTCCCTCACCCCCCAAAACGTAGCCATGTAAACCAAATACACTGATCCTAGGTGATGAATTTCTGTGTGAGGCCAGTGGGTTATTAGCCCCATGAGGGTTCATAACACTCATCAGCAACCTCCCAGAAATGGCTTAAGAATAATTAGTGAGATGGCTGATCGGAGGTGTTTTGAAAAAGCAAAAAGGTTTTAATTAAAGAGAAAATAACAAACTATACAAAACAAAAGAATAAAAGCTGTGCACAATGCAGGGAGGCCCCTTGTCCTGCTAGGACACCCCAAAAGAACCCCGGGAGACTCCATGCTCTCTCTTAAGTATTCAAGGAGCTAGGAGAGATTTTTGGCAAGCTGCCCAATAGAAAATAGCTACATTCCTTGAACAGCTCAAGGGTCCAACAGGGGTTTTTGTCCTGGCATTGGGCCAATTACAGTGAGAGAAGCATAGAAGTTTCTGGTTCTTCTTCCTTAAAAGTTCAGGAGTGACGCTTAATCTCTTTTCCTAATATGGAAATCTAATTGGAGTTCCTAATTGGAATCTGCTTGGGTTGCGGGTGCACTGCAACACCTAGGGGCAGCTCTTGCTCTGGTGTATGAGAAAATCATTCAACATTGCATTAATCTAACTCATCAATTCTGATAACTTCAACATCAGTCACTTTCAAAGTCCAAATCTCTAAAGGTAAATTTACAATATTTGAGAGGCATATTCAGTGTCATAAGCTTCATTTATAGTGTCTGACTTTATGTTGTTGCACAGGAATACAAAATAACTTAAAGTTTTGAAGTTGCTCTTAAAATTAATTTTATATGCATGTATAAATTAATTTATAATTTAATTCAGCCCATTCAGGACTTCTTAGAAATGAAGTTTTCTGGTTTCTGAAAAAAAGACATATATCTTAGTCTGCATTTATTCCAGATGTTAACTTCATTTTTAGGTATAGGAAAAGTGCTTTCCACTGCTTTGCTTTTCCTAATGCTACCAGCATTAAGGAAAATCCAAATTCATCTTTTGCAACTGTCATCCTTTATTTAAACAGCATTTACCATCCTTGTTTAAGTATTTTGAAAAAGGAGCTGAAGAAAAAAGGTGCAGAAACCTGCATCTTAATCTCCTTGTCTGTTACACAACCAGATGCTCTGCAGTCTTCAGTGATTTGGTCTTGTAGCTGACCATTGACTGTAACACACTTAAGGGTAGTAGAAGTACTTAAAAAACTAGGAAAATTGTGCTTCATAAAGATCTCCTCAGAAATGGTATCAGTTCACTGTCTGTAGACATTGCCCAAAGAATCTAGGTGCTGTGACTGGTTGTGTGTTTGGCTTAAGCCTTCTTCCGTTCCATAACCAGGAATGCTAAAATACTGAAGGTAAAATAACTTTACCAGACTATCAAAAGGATGGAAACAACTGGCTATCTCATGCCAGTGATTAATAAACCCCACTTTATTGCTGTTCACAATGGGAAGTCATGCACTCTTCATTGTTCCTGATAAAGAAAGTCTTGTTCTGGCAGTAGGCTCCCTAGATCTGTCTCTCCTGATGGAATGTTTTCTTGAGGCACAAGAGATGGGTTTCTAACAGCCCATCTCTTGGGTTGCTTTTTTGTTAACATTATTTCAGATCTTATTTCCATGCCTTTTTATGGTTTCATTACTGAGAGGAAAAAAAAATAGGCGCCCTGCTAATGTCTTACAAGGTCCATATATCCATATACACCAAATAGCTCCTCTTTTGTATTTCAGAGTCTGAAAAGAGGCTTCTTAAAATGAAATTTGGATGCAATTTTTAAAATTTTTGCACTCCTAGATGACAGCCGGTGGCATGGAAAAGCATAACATTCATTTTCCCATGCAGCAACACTCCTCTAATGTATGTAAGATTGTCTGAGTGGACAATCAAGTTGTTTTCAACTTGCCCTTCAGAGCTTCTGGGAACAAAAGTAGATTACTTGAGGATATATCTCTGTTAGGCAATTAGTTTGTGCTGGCATCCATAGTCCCTAAACAGCCAAATCCAGGATGTGTGCTTGCTTGAGACCAGCGTGCACATGTGGCAGTGGTGAGCTGCTGGCTGTGCACCTAGGTGCTCCCTTCTCTGGTGGGGATGCAGTTGATTGAGAAATGAGGCACTCACAGTTTCCCTGGTCAGTTGTGTTTCAGAGGAAGGCAGTTAACCCAGTCAAGTGGCAGATGCTGGGCTTCCTTCCTTGCTTGACTGTCTACTGTGCCTGAGTGGGCAGAGGGGCCATTCAGCTAAAGAAATGTGTGCAGGGAGTTGGGAGAACCTCAGAAATTCGGGTGCAGGGAGCTGGGAGAACCTGACAAATTCAGGAGGGGAAAGAGGGGAAATGAATGATACATTGGTGCCTGTTAAGGGAATTGATTTAATCAGAAAATAATTTTTATTCGATTGGAAACTTATTCCTAGGGTTTTTTTGAGTGCTTATCCATCAAAACTTAGTCTGTTTTTTTTTTTTTTTCCTAATAGGATTTGCTCCTCAGAATTCTTTGGCTTTTATAAAGGCTTTCCAAATATAACATAGGATTTGAGTATTTTTATAGGCATTTGTTTTTTTTTTTTTGATTATGTAGATACCATTTAGCCCTGGACAAAGAAATATCAGAGTAGTATTTTTAGTAATACTACTTTGGCTTGCTCTGTGAAGATGAAGAAAAATTTCCCTATTTTTCCTCACTTTTGCACAACCTGTAAAATCCTCTGTGTGCAGTATTTGTAGGCTAATAAAGTGCATTTTATTAATTTCTCATCTTAAAACCAAGATTTTGAGATAACACAGTAAATTTCATTTTTGGCTGCATGATGTCAACATAATCAGCAGCTTGTTTTGTAACTGATAAAGTTGTTTCAGCTCATAAATATCAGTCATTCTATTTTTATTTTTGTTGCTATTCATATATCTCTATTTACAGTTGTAATTAAATGTGTAATGGAATAAAAAAGCTCATGTATTTGAGAATTGCTGCTAATAAAATAAATAGTGATTTAGATAATTCTTGGTATTCTGATACATTAAATAAACTGGATTTCCCCAAGGCTTTTTTAACTGTTTGGAGCAGAACCAAATGCGGAGCAGTGATGAGATAGTGATAGTGACCAGCTTAAAATTCTTGATCCTGTTGTTACTAAAGGAAAGGCATAGGTACTTGGGGTTGTAGTCTAGCTTAGTTTTCTAAAACCCAGTATATGCTGTAAAAAGCCTGCCATAATGAGCAGATTCATATTTGTTTTGAAACACAGGAATGTGTAAAAGTTAGTAAGGTCTTCGGCACTTCCAGCCACAGTAAACGTGCCTTACTCTGCTTTTCGTGTTACAGAAATTCTGCTGCTGTGTCCATTAAGTTTCACGACTGATCTTTTCTAGGTGGGGGATTTTTTTCATAAGGGAATATGCTTTATGGACTGAACAAACATCAGGCATTACCTCAGCTGAGGCTATTTGCTCATGAGAATGGTGTTAAAGGTGACACTATTTCCTAAATGGCAGCTTGTGCACTTTTGTCTGGTCTTGTTCCAAAACCACAATCCATTGACTTCATTACTATGGACTCAAGTTGTATATGAGCTCCTTGAGGGAAGACTGTAAAGACTGTACATCAGCTTGGGTGTCATGGATTTGGAGCTAAAAACCAAGTTCAGTATCTCATGCTAAGCAGTTGGAGGAAAAATCTATCTTGGAATCTTATGAAAACACAGCAAAACAAAGCTACCTGTGAAATTTTTTTTTTTTTTTTTTTTCAAAACTGACTTTTGCCCCTCCAATCCTCGTCGCTCTTTACGATCCCTCCCTGCCTGCCGCTGCATTCAAGTTTATTTATTTGNCCAAAACACATTGTTGTTGCCTCTTGTGAAAAATTAATTAGATGAGCAAATAAAAGAATGTCCATTGGAGTGACTGGTGGCTACAATAAAGATGGGGACTCATGTCAGGTTCTGCTATTTCCCCATAGGTTGTTGGAGAGGACCCATGTGCATCTAGAAAGGCTTGTATTCCTGCAACATTAAAAGAAACACAAGTGATTAAGGGTCATACAGAGATTCTTGTGGCTTTCTGGCAGCTGCAGACAGAAGTTGGCCTCTGACAGAAGTTTAGTCTCTTCCTGGGCAGTGATAAAATAGCCAGCATAGAAAAGGTTAGGAAGATGAGTGAAATGGAATAAGTGAGAGCTAATGCTCTGTCAGTTTGCTCTAGGGCTGGAGCTCTAACAGCCTTTGCAGTACAGCTGGGTGGGAATTTCTGTCTTTCAAAATAGAAGTTGATGTGCATTTGTAACCCTGTGCTACTCATTTGCTATTACCTTATGGAATAAAGTATTTTAAAGGTTTCAAGCTAATGGGTTGGCAGAGAACACACATTTTTCTTGCTTCCCCTGAATCAGTACATTCCATAACTTCTTCCTGCTTGTTAAAGAATTTTCTTAGGCCTGCAGCCGTGTGTTTAGTCCTATAAGCTCTAATGTTGAAGGCAGCTTTTTACTTACTTTTGTGATCTTGGATGCCTTATGGAAAAGTAGTTTCCCTGAGTTCTCAACAGGATCCATAGTGCTAAGTTCGGGTAGGATAGTGATACTCTTTGCATCATTTAGATGTGGCTCAGTCATGGTTTGAAGTGTTTGCTGAATTTCTCTATGTATCTTTTCACAGAAAACCAGTATGTTGTGGGACATTTGACTTTTGCTATTGACTAGGTAAAGAGATGCTCAGAGTCATGCATGCAGTCCTGTGCATAAGTGCTGCTTAAAACAATATGGGATGAAGTATATTCAATTCTGCTTTTCTGTTCCAACTGTGCTTTTTAGATCCTTGAGAAGATGCATCTTTTGAGTAATTCCTGCTACATCAATAAAGACTACATAACTCCCCTGGTTAGTGCAGCAGATGGGATAGTTCTAAGGAACGATGACTTGAAAATGAATTACTTAAAACAAGCAGACAAAAAGACCACTGATGAATGAAAGCCAAACAATTTTGAAATTATTTGCAATTTTAAGCTACTTTTGAGTGACTTGTTTGTAGAATATGAACCAAATCTATGATGCTGAAGACTGATTGGTGCCTATTGGGATGTTGTGAGTATCAAAATACATCAATACACCAAATGCTGTTTTCAGGCTTTTACAGTGTAAATGATTTATTGTTTGAATAACAATTCCTCTGGGTCTAGCATGAAGCAAAACCCTTAAGTGTTTTGGAAGACGTTACCCTTTTGAACAATGCAGTTTCCTTTGCCAGTGTGAGCTGCTGTCCCTGCAGACTTTTCTTTCAATTCTCCATTGGGCTTGTGGCAGGCAGCTAACCCCTTCTGTGTTACTTTATCCCATTTTCTGCAATATTGTTCTGTCTGAGCCTTTTTGTCATGGCTTAGCTGCATCAAACTCCTGCTGCGGAAAGCTGGTATGTGCCACACTGTATTCTCTGGCTCTGTGTGTATGGCCTCAATGCACATCAGCCTAAATCAATTTGTTTCTGCAACCATATGACAGCTGAAACCTTAGTCTGCTGGAAATTTCAATTTTTAAGAAATACTTTTTTCTTCTGTTTGTGTGCTTTGTTCTTCTAGTGTGTGTCTGTGCTAGGGCTGTTCCAGGCATTCTGTTTGGCTTTAAATAACTGTTGCTCATATCCATTTTTTACAATACACTGTATTGCACAACTGTTTCCCTTTTATTTCTCCAAGGTAAGGTTTACCTACCCAAGGCCCTTGGTTTTTAATTTTTTTCCTATTTATATGATCTCATCAATTCTTTCATGATGCTTATTTTTAAATTATTTTTCTTTATTCCCTTGTCCCCACCCTCCTGCTCTGTCCTCTCAAACTCCTCTAACAAATCCAAAGCCTTGTTTTGATATCACATGCCACGTTCTCCAATGTGCCTTGTGTGAAGCACCCATGGAAAATGTGGTGAGCAAAATAAATGTAGGATTTGCAAGAATGCGCTTCTCTTACAAGGTTTATACATATTTTTTGTTCTGGCAGGGCAACACTTCACTGACGTTCTTAAGTGTTTTAAACTCATAAATCCCAAATATGCACTTCTGAAAACCCTGAAGTTGCAAGGAAGATGGAAGTTTCTGAGTTGTGTGAGTGTGAGTTGGCTGACAGCCTTGCAAGTGTGGTCTATAGATCTGGTAATATAATAGGCAATGATTACATGAAGAGCAATAAAACTTTTCACCACCAGTGTGACTTTGTGTCAGCCNTTTTTTTCCATGCAGAGAAATACAAGCAACTGTACTGTTGTGTTTTGAAAAGGATGAAAAAACTGTTTGTTTTTCTTATGGAATTCGTTTTTCAACTGACTGCACATTTATTTCTGTTTTTCAGGAATAGAAAACTGAGAGTGTATCTTTTCAAGTTAGTTTGTGCAGGTAGTAAATAGGATTTTCTCTGATCAAGTGAGAAATTTGTGGTAGATGTAGAAATGCCTGTTTGTTATAGAAGTACTACTGTATAGTAATACCTTCTTATTTACAGGCCACAGTACCTAAGATACACATGAAGTACTTGAAAGTTTTATATGTTTTAGCTCTCAGGTTACCCCACTGTATGTTGTATTTTTGTTGTTATGGGTTTTTTTAATACATTGCTTAAATAAGGGGAGGAGAGAGGTGTGGTATTTTTGATAGGCTGTAAAATCCCTTCCTATTTGGACTAATCTGGCTGGCTGTTGTAGTTGAGCTGATGCTTTCTATGATTTCTTTTTTGCTAAAAGTCTCTCCCTAATAGCTGTTTGCATTCAGGGTTTTTGTAATGTGGTTTCTCTAGTATTTGCAAGATTAAAAATATTTTATAAGAACCTTTGGGAATACTTGTTGCTTTGTTTATTTACTTAATGATTCTGTGTGGCATCAGATATTCTCAGTTTATTTCTGGGCATTATTAATTTTTGATAACATATCTGGCTAATTTATTCCGACTCCTAGTGTGGAGCTTCTGACTTGAGCAGAACAGCTTGATGAGGAACCAGTTACTGATGAGTGTTTGATTGTTACCACCATGAAGGAAACACCTTCCCAAGACACCATTCTAGATAATAATTGCATGTCTAATTTGAGATATGATTATGGTGATGTAGTCTGAAAACAACAAAATTGCTGGTAGTGGCCTCTCTTCTGTGAGTTACATTGGTTTTACAGTAGCTTCTTCTAGCTCTACTTAATTAACTTTAATTTCTATAAATACTTTTAATCATTGAGCAGGAAACTGTAACAGATAGCTTTGTTTAGTTGTATTTATTGCATATTTACCATTCATTCTGTTGCTTTCTTCCTTAAAAAAAAAAGAAATGCAGCTTGGCAGCAGACGAAAGGTTCTCTTGTTATATTGTCCTGGCTGCTGTGCTGTGAAGGGATAGATGAGTGATTTTTGAAAGCAACTGAGCCATGAGGCCTAGAGAAGCTTTTAGGGCAGAGGTGGGGCAAGCAGAGAGGGAGAGGAACAATGAAGCTTGAAGAAACTGAAGGAAACCATAGGCTGAAGATTGCTGAAAGGAGCAGGGAACTCACTTGTAGGAGAACACAGAAAGATGGAAGCTCTTTTAGGATTTTGGAGTGGAAAACACGATTGTTCAACTCAGCCTTTGATAGCTTTTGACTTGGATAGCCAAATTGGAGGAAAAGACCTGCCCTGCAAGATGAGAGGGTCAAAATCTGGTTTTTTTCAGATTTTTCCATGCAGTAGGATTGAGGTCTGGATTCTGTATTAGCTTAGTACTTTCATGCAAGCAATTAGAAATAGAATTGTGTAGGGGTTTTTTTCCTTCTTGCTGTTTGGTTTTGTCTGCTCTTTTGGAGGCTCGCTGATTTCCCCTGAAGGCTCTGTCTGAAATGAAGCTCCATCATGAATCTCCCCATACAAACTGGCCACACATTGCAACAAGACAAGAACAGCAAAAGCAACTTTTGTGGTTGACTGCTTGGAATAGTGGGCTCTAAAAACATACACGGATGTTGATGCAGAGATTGATTTTCTTTTTTCAATGTAATTGGTATCATGGACACTAGTGTTTTCCTGAGACATGTGGAGTCATTGGCTCACTGAACTGGCTTCTGTTGCATACTTTAAGTGAGGGATCTGGAAGCTACAGAAACCACCAAAAAGGGGAATATTAACTATTTAGAATGAATAGGTGTCACTCTTACTTTCCACAAGCTGGGGATATTCTAATTGTGAGTTAATTTTATCAAAGTTGTAGTGTATCTAACAAGTTCTTTAGGATTTTCTGTTGGTTTAAATTATTTATTAATTTGCAATTTGCTGTGTATGACTGGACACAAATAATGCTGTTTCCACCATGCTCTTTTTTCTAAAATATTTTCTGTTTGTAGAGAAGGCACGTAAGTTTCTAGATGGCTACATCAACACTTTAGACATAAGATTTTGCTAATGTATATTTGCCCAAACATTTCTGAAGTGAGGGGTTTTTTTGTTCAACCCCCAAAAAAGCACATTCCAAACTTTGTATGTATGGATGTCACTTGAAAACAGAGGTAAAACATAACGGTCTCACCTGATTTGTTTAAACTTACTTATTCTGAGATACAGGGTTTTTTGGTTTCTTGCTATAGTCTTTATGTCAGGTAAGTTGCCATTTATTTATGTAAAAATTCAAGCAGTTTTCATACCACTTTGCAAAGAAAAACTACATTAAAAGTGGAATTTCATCCTGACGACTCTAAACTAAGATTACAGAAATGAAATAATAATGTTTTTGTTATTGCCTACCATATATCTGTAAGGTTGTTGTACAACTTGAAGCATGTAGGGAGAACAGTGCAGTCACTTCAGTCGTGATTTTTTTTCATGTCAATAACCCATTACATGCTATGACTAGTCTCCATTTGTCATTTGAGTGACATTGTCTTTCTGAGGGTTGAAATGCCTCCCTTTCTATTGTGTTTCATGAGCACTTTCACTTGATAAGGGAAACAGGAGTTGATGGTGATGTTTCAGATAATCAGAAAACTTTTATTTTCCTTCCTCTCCTTTGTGTTGTGGGACAGGAAAATATAAAGGGTGCAGATAAGAACATCAGGTCTTACAGGGAAATGTGTTTTATGACCTAGAGTTGCCTCCAAGTACAGTATTATTGCCATGTATGGCAATAACAAGAGCTTAAATTCTTCCATTACTTTCCCCAAGTTTGCATTTTTAATAAAATAAATAGCTGGTTGCAGATAAAAAAACATTGGATTGTTGGGAACTTGAAATAATACCAGGTCTTTCAGTTTCTCAATCCTGAATTCCTGACTATGTATGCATCTTAATGGACTAATTTCAGAGGGAGGGGAAGGTATTATTTAGCCTGTTTGCAAAAAGTTCTTTAACTCTCTTAGGAAGCTGTGTTTTCCCCTATGTAATAAGGTTTGAGGGAATAAAGGTGTGGATTTTGCACTGGCCTTTTGGGATCTTAAACATAGGACTAGTTTATTTTCTTTCATATTCTAGAGGTATCTTGTTCTTGCAGACCTCAAGAGAAGTTATGTACCACTTGGAAAACCTGTTCTGAGCTTTTTTAAAGTTTTTGGTAACTGATTTTATTTGGTGTGACTTTCAGAGTCTGTGGTTTTTTTACACCACTTCAACCTTTTGTACTCTTAGGGTTATATGGGAGACTGTCAGAAGCCTTGCCAATGTCCAGCTATCCAATATGATTGCTTTCCTCTTGTCCACAGAGTTCACAGTTGTATCAGACAGAAGGCATTCAGGTTAGTTGAATACAATTTGCTCTTGGTAAATCCAGGTGATGTCCACATCATCTTCCTCACTTGCTGCCTTCTCTCTTCAAGTATGAAGAGCCTGGCCTCTCAGTGGCCAATTCCTGAGCTTGACCTCACTTTGACTGTGGGAAATGTTTGCCATTTCCAACTCTAATAAAGAAGTGGTCATAATTTCTCCCCTGCACCTGCTCTTAAGTGCACCTGGCTATTATCTTCCCAGGATTACTCCCAAGACAAGGTGTCTGCAGTTAGGCTGTCTGTAACTTTACTTGAGAGATTTCAGAATATATTTGTGACTAATTCTTTTTGTAATAGAGAAAAGAGTATCGAACAGTAGAAGTAC
>VZUA01037033.1:4939-22510 GCA_013401035.1 Horornis vulcanius
AGGAAGCATCAACCTTTATTTTATGTGAACAAGCCACATTCCTGCATAGAGCTCAAGAGCACTATTTTTTCACTCTGAGTCATTACTCAGGCACACCCTAGAAGAAGCAGAATACAAAAAAGAAAAAAAAAGAGAAAAAAAATATATATATATACCCGGGTGGCAATGACACAAGGCTCACTGTGGCCAAGTCAGCAGGGCTGGCCACCCAGGCACCATGGAAAACGCTCACCAGAGCCAGCAGCTGCCTGGCCTTTGCAGCACAGTCACAAAAAGAAGCAGCATTTCCTGACAGAGCCCTATTTCACATCTGCCTAGCTGAGTGCAGTCAGGACTCTCAAGTTTCTCTTATCACAACTATACTTCACTATGCTGTGCCAGACACCTTGGACTCTGCACAGACTTTGCTCAGGGAAGTGTTAAAAAATACTTTACAAGGAGAATAACATTGAGCAGGATTTGGTTTGAGAGTTTTCCAAGTAAAACTAGTTGTAAAGGGATTTTAAAACTTACACTAAAGCTCAAAGACAACATTAAGAAAGATTATATATACTGACAAAAAAGGACCAAATTTTTAATCTATGACACCCTGTCTGGTGGCAGGAGAACCATGGCCTGTGAAAGCCTTCAAGCTTAATCACAGAGAGCTCAAAACCATCTTGTTTACACAAAAAATCCTTTTTTGGGGGGGGCAGCCTTGATGCTGGTACATAAATGTTTTGCTCTTTCCTGCCTTAATTCTACACTTTTCTTAATACAATTTATCTTTTTGTCTTTATCAGGTCCTGAAAACTTCCTAATCGAAAAATCTGTGAGCTGTGCAGCTGGGAGAAAGCAGCCTGTGATCACTGCCCAACACAGACTTCCCAGGCTAACCTTCATCTCCTCCTTCACGCTCTGTTGCTGTTTATCACCGTTCATTTATGCTCCCTCAGCACATTCAGTTCTAACTCCGTGTGAAATGCTCCACTAGAACCCAAATAAATTTTCTGTATGGCACTGCCCTTGCCCTGTAGCTGGGTAAATCTATCCGAAGGGAGCGAGGGGAGCAATCCTCCCTCCCCAACCCCGCACACAGCTTTGGAGGAGCGATGCAGTTTGAGACCACTAGAGGCCCCAGCAAAACCATCGAACTTCAGCCCAAGTGACTAATGGCAAGGAAAGATGCCTGAATTCCCATAAAAGTTGACATTCTGGAAAGAACAAGGCTAAGGATGACCACATTACGAGTGTAAAATGTGGATGCAGATGTCAGCATCACCTCAGATGCAGATTGTGGGAGATAATGATACCAGGCTGAACTGGCTTGGATAGGCTCAGTGCATCTTCAAGCATCATAAACCTGTCACAAGGAAAGTAATTTCATTCAGCAATAAATTACTGGCTGGACCTTGGACTTTCTTCACAGCGCTTATTTACAACACATCACATCTTTACCTGCACTGGTTTACAGTGAATCTACATTTTTTGATGGGACCTGAACGCAAAGTAGCTTGACTTCCTCAAAACAAATGCAAATTTCCTTACAGCAAAAAAAACATGATATGAAACCTTTTCCAGCTCCAAAATAAGCCACAGATCTGGCTCCTCTACAAGGATCAGATTATCACAAACACAAACAATTTAATTAAACAATGTTTTCCCATATGCTGTTTTCACACGCAGCACCACGGGGCTGCAGGGATACCCTTGGGGTTTGCCTGCAACCATCAGCCCATTTAATCCTTTAATAAATTTAAACTGTAGCAAAAGACAAATGGACAGCAAGCGTTTGAAACATGTAGTAGTACTCCTGGGAGGGAACAAAAGATCGCATTGTACAGCTCCACTAAGTTCATCTGGGGCTCTGGTAGAGTCTCTCTTTTCCTCCTCTTTGAACAGAAGCTGAATAGAAGCAGGAATGAGAATTGGCTCTGCCATCACCCCATTGCCAGGCTCGTCTCTGTGAATACACTGAGGCTGCATGAGAACTTATTCACCACCAACAACGTGGGCTCTCTCTCATTTACCAGTCAATAGACACGTCTCTCAAAGGTCAACTTCATGGCCATCTGGGAGGACTGGCTATGGTGGAAAAAGGCTGGATGGTGCAGGGTCAGCACCAAAGAGCAGACCAACACTGAAGCCTGAAAAGCTGCAAACTTTTTATTCTAGAAAAAAAAATACCCAGGGCTTCTCTCCCATTCCAAGATACGTGAAGGAGTTCCTGCTGATCTGTGTATTTGGCATAGCCCTGATAGAGACCAGACAGCTAGCTGGTAGCACATTTCAAACTCCTATTTTGAGAGGCAGATGTTTATGTTATTTATTACCAGTATGGAAACATGCTCATTTCAAATACATTGCACATGGTGTGCAGTGTTTGCTTAGCCTGGTATATCACTTGAAAAGAAGAAACCAAACCTAAAAAGCCTGCAAAGCTAAGAGTCAATTTTCCCAACATTATGGTCATTGTTTGCTTAGAGCAACAGTTCCACTGATGCTGCTTCTGGTATCTCCATACACTTATGGATTTTCTCCTACCTACACTACAACCCAGAATGCAAAAGCATATCTCTTTCTATTGCATGATCTTGGCAGACAAATCCAATTTTTTTATAAAAGATTACTGAAAAAAAAACTTTTAAAAATTGCAATTAAGTGAAAGACAAACAAGACAAAAAAATTAATTAAATTTACCCTAACTCGTTTTACCACTAAATGAAGATCCACTACCAGTATGACAAAGCAAAACTATTTCAATCAGACATTTCCCCTCCACTAGAGGATGGTTCTTGCAAATTTCAAATGCACAAGATTTTTTTTTTAATCTCTATACAAGTTCTGTTTCTGATGACATATCCATGTATATTTTATATAGGCAGCCTCATGTTTCACAGACTGCCTTGAGAAAACACATTAAATGCACTTTGAAGTTTTACTAGAAGTATAGGTGCACTATTAAGAACAATTGTGTCACACAGGCCTTCAGAGCATCTGACAGTGTTGCCCTAACAGAAAAGCAGAAAGGGGCAGCAACAAGTGCAGCACCATCCTCCAAGCATTTTGTCATTTGGCAAAGCCAAATAGTAGCAACTATTGCCTCAACTATGGCCAAGGAAAAAAGATAGACATTAAAAAGTACTAATACTGGTTGGGCACTGACTCTGCAGAAGACATTAAGAGAGACATAGGGGAGGGCTTCATCAGTATTTCTCTTTTTCCTACCTATGCTATTAACTCGTTTAGTCTAATTATTTTTTCAAGTGTTTCAGGGACAATTGGAAATTCAAACGGAAGTACGTTCCTGAAGTATCTGCAATGTATTTTAATCTCTCTTAATATGTCTATAAAAAACGGTAGAGAAAGATGAGCAACAGGTACCCCAATCAATCACAACTCCTCATCCTTCCTCTTCATTTTTGCTGCTCTTCAACAATGCATTAACACTTCCTTCAATTCATTATTCCTTGGCTCAAATTGAAAGTCACAAGAGTAGACTTGATTTGATTTGACCCAGATTATATGTTCAGTGTCTTTGAAACAGTAGATGTGTTCTGGTTTGCTCCTCTACCCTCAACAGACCACAAACATAGAAAGTGAAAGAATATCACTGCTTCTCTAGAAAGTTTCCAACCTTGAACTGAACTATAGAAACAGTTTCCCTGCACCACTGCAAATTGCCTGGGAAACCCTGAAGGACAAGAACTTCATGATTTCCAGACAGACACATTTCTTTCTGGCCTGATGTTTGGTGTTTAGTTTTTTACACTTTGCAATAGCGAAAGCATAACAGTTCTATCATATTCAGGGAGGAAACAAGCACGTACCCAAAGCCAGCTAGCTAGAGCACACTCACTGCTATTATTTATTTGACAAAAAAAAAAAGACACAAAAAAAAAAAAAAACCCCACAAAAAAAACCCCAACAAAAACCAAAATATTAAACCACCAAACCAATGCCTCCTACTCAAAGAAAAAAACAAATTAAACAAACAAAGAAATCCACAAACCAGTAAGGCTATGCAAATGCTCAAGTACTGTATTAAAACACACCTAGTCCACAAACAGAGCTTTGAATTACCTGCTAAAAATATGCTTCTGAAGTTTCTCATCTGTGTGTTTAAGGCTGACAAGTACCAAAGCTCTGAACAGAAAAAAACACATAAATGTGTCTGTGTTTAAGCAAGAGCTTTGGGGAAGGTTAGATGGGAAACCCTCCACTGTGATGCATTTTCAATATGCACACACAGGGGTAAGCTTCATCTTCACACTCAAATGCTAAAGCCACATTAAACCAGCTCTAAGACAAAGATGAAAATAAATCCTCCATGCCTTGCATCATGTTCTATGTGCATGCCACAGAAGGCTAAGTCATTTACTGTCTTTGCTCATCTAATGCCCAGAGTTCCCTCAGATTAGGGGGATAACATACATATTTTTAACTGTCTATAAACTGCTGCCTGCCAACAGCAAAAATTGTAAAGCAGCAATATAAAACACAAACCTCAAGTGCTCTGCACCACACTGCAGGTGGGATTTTGGTACATCTGTAATCTTAGCACAATAAAAATTACACATGAACTCAGTGTGCTGAGTCCCAAGTCAAAGCCCTGTATCAGATGACAGAAATAACTGACCTTTGTTAGCCCATGTGCAGGTAGGGAAGAAAGATAAGAGTGAAGAGGAAGTTAACTGCATTCCAGCTGCTGAAATTTTGTTATCTTTGTACCTTTTAATTGACATGGTTTTGCTTGCACATCACCTTCCCTGAACTGCTCCTCTAGTGGCCTCAGGCTCTTTCCTCCCCGCTTTCCAACAAGGGTTAAACGGAGAGTGATTGACAAGCTGGACTCCTCTGCACCTCTCCTGTCCCTAACAGAGACAGTCAAAATGTCTCAGAGTTATATAATGCTGACAGAAATGTGACTACCTGAAGAACAGGTTTGAATATAGAATGCAAAACATTTATAAGAACCATTACATACCAGAACAAAGTAGTGCATCCTTCACAGGCTATGGCAGCCTCTCCCATCTCTAGGAGATACTGCTTTCATTATTCCTCCTTACACTTCAGCCGCAGAAAACAAACTAACAATAAAAAGCGCTTTGGAACAATTTGCCTTATTGGTGAGGGCTGACAGCAGAATATGATCCAAACCCCCAGAGGGTTTGATCCCTGGCCTGCATGGCAGCACCTCCACCCTGTGTTTCAGCAGCAGTGAGAAGGAATTCTGCAGATACCACCAAGAAGAGTTTCATCAAGAGGGAAGACTCAGCTAAGACGACACATACAAATGAGACCAAGGGCACGCCAAGCCAAGGCAGACTAAAGACCACTGTTCACTGCACCCAGACTGCCCCTGCAAAGCTGAAACACTTCTCAAAGGACTGAGAAACACATCAGCTTGAATACACTGGCACACACAAAGGCCTAGTTTAGAAAGATGTCTGACCCATCACCTGATTTAAGCTAAGAAAATTAAAACGTACTCACAGACTTTTTTTCTGTCATGTATTGGAACACATGAGCCTCCAGACACCAAAAGGCAAGAAGGCAGATATCTAGACAACCCCTAAGGGCTGAACATCTCCATTAAGACATTTTCTCCTTTTTCTAGTGATATATCCAGCCTGCATGACCCAGAACCTCCTAAAATCCACTGTTACAGCACTTTCTCCCCTGCCATAAAGTGATTTTTACGTCTGTGCTGCCTCTAACAGCAATTGCACATTATGAAGTCTGTGTTCAGAGCCCACTTTAAATGCAGACTAAGTTTCAGAGTCCAGTGGCTGCTCTGCCTCCCAAAGACACTTACCAAAGCACATTCCTTACAAGTAAGCCAAACAAACAGGAAAGTGTTTGGATAACTAAGGGGTTTCCTTCTTGTTTGAAAACGGAGGAGGGACCAGCAAGTGTGCATTCTTGCAGTGTCACCCAGGGGGTTCAGATGCAGGCAGCCAAAAAGATGAGCTCTGATCATATAGGACATTGTTGCATGTAAGAGGGAAGATAAAGAATCACTCATGTCTCGAGATCATGGGTTAAAAAACAAAACACCATGAACAAAAATCATCAAAAAATCTCCTCAACCAACTAGAACACCTTATCAGGGATAGCTCTGAAATCAGGGATGNAAACACCATGAACAAAATCATCAAAAAAACTCCTCAACCAACTAGAACACCTTATCAGGGATAGCTCTGAAATCAGGGATGTGTTTCTAGAAACGTTTCAAGATCAAAGCCTTCTACAAGAAGCAAAAAGGTAGTTTGTAGCTGCCAAAGGAAAAAGAAATGCACTGAATGTACTTCAAAAGAGCATGTTTCATTATTGACTCCAAGAACATGAAGTTATCTACTTTCATTCATTCAAACACTACACTGGTGCCAGGAATGCAGCACCAGCAGAGACAACCCAAGCACAGAAGAAACCAAAAGAATTACCTCTCTACTAACAGAGGTCAGCCCAGGGGTAATCCTGCACTGAAAGGAGCAAGTACTATGATAAGACACAATAATTAAACAGGAAATTCTCTGGTAACATCTGTGAATTTTTTTATCCAAAACCTACCACCGGATATTTCCTAGCCAATTTCCCAAAAACTTATATTAAATGATATGACTTATCAGAACTTAAATTCATATTTAAATGAAAGAAAACAAACTGCAGTTATGGTATTTTTAACTCAAAGCATTTATACTGTAGGTTAACCAAAACAGTCTAATTTGAATTACATCCTTTATACCTGGCATACAAACCACCCACACTGGAGACTGGAGAGTGAAAAAACTCAAGAAAATTATTCTTCCTACTCTTTATCCTGATTTAACTAGAATTGCATCCTGAAAGATATTTCCACTTTTCCTAGTGACCCTCTTACCTCACTTCAACATATACTGTATGAAGGTTCCCCCATTCTCAAATATTATTACAGTAACATTTTAAGCTCTTTACACCATTATTTCAAATACCCCTCCCACATCATAGGAACACTTCACATATCTATTAATTCTTATATCCTATAGGATGCAATCCTTGAAGTTCTTTATATATTTTATTGTAATTCCATCAACAGAGCACAGAGTGTAGTTATAGCAGCTATCAGAAAAGCTGGGTGGAATTGGTGGCTCAGTCACTCCAGAAACAGTATCTGCATAGCTACACAACCCAAAATAGACCCAAAGCATCATCTTCCAACAGAGCTGATCTTCTGCAGGAAAAAACCTTTCCAGTGAAGCACCAGAGCTTCCTCCTTTATTTCAAATACCGATCAGACACCCAAGGTACAGAACAGCTTTGAATAAGAAGTTTAAAATGTGTAATAGTTTCCTCTCTTATTATAGAGAGTTTATGTTCCCTTGTAGATACCACATGAGCTGGTTCCTTCTACTTAAGTACCAGAGCTCTTGCTGCAAAGCTCTTTTTTTTAAAGTTATAGGCTTATAAAAAACCCCAAAAGAAACCCCAGTAAAATAAAAGCGTTCCCCTGACTGCAGGAGTCAGGTTTGCTTATCAGCTGAGCTGGATCCACACTGCTCACAACAGCCCAAAGACTATGTAACAATAAAGAAACAGGCCTAGCAAATTTTAATATTGCTGCTTCTGGATGGAAAGGGTTGGGTTTTTTTCCCCTTGCTCAATCATTTATTCATTAAGAAACACGGTTTCAGGGAAGACTAAAGTATTCATGAATTTGTGCTGAATTTACAGCAAGGTTCACTCGAGGACAACCCCTCCGACTCGCATTGAAACCAAGGCGGGAGATGGAAAGGAACTGTTCCCATCCTGACAAAAACATTCAGATGCTGAGCACGGGGAACAAAAGCCGAGGCAACAAAGGGCCACGTCCAGCCACAATACGGTGAACGTGGCTCCCAACAGCCCCACGGGCACGGCACTCAGCTGGCACACACCAGATCCACGCTGCAATCTCCTCGCTGCCTGGCCACAGAGGAAGGGTAAAGTGGGAATGGGGAGCAGCTCCCGCTCCAAGAGCCGCCAGCGCGGCTCAGACCTGCCCTCGCCGTTTGCCCGCCCGTCCTTAATTACCGCCAAGCCTGGAACGCATCCCTGCCCGGGACAGACCCGAGGTCAAGCCCTAATGAAGAATAAAAGCTTCAACAAAACACACACAGAGATGTGCTACTGGGGAAAAAACATGGGCTGCCCCTTTTCTCCCGCTGTCTTTCCCTCAGCTCCATCCCCTGGGGCTCTGGGGTTTAAACACAAACCACACAGGCGAAAAAGAAGCCCAAGGTAAACCGCTCTAACATGAGGCCACACCAAACAGTCAGATTACCCTAAACTACCCAAACTGTGGGTTTGTGTTGCTGTAAAACTTCCCCCTGTTCCTAGCCTCCACCCCCATCCCACTATCTAGAGGAATCGCCACAGTTTTTCCCTTTGAAAATGTTTTCTTGGGGGACGAAGTTATTTTCCCGTATCTATGCCCCCAAATGCAAAAATAAAGATGCAGGTTTTTTGTTTTCTTTTCATGTTGTACTAAAAAAGAAAATCTGGCCACTGCAGAACTGTGTGCACTTCAGTGAGGGTGAGTCTGGGACACATTCACATTTTATTAGCACCTAGAAGCCAACAGCTCCGGGAGCAGAAAATTCTGTAAAAACAATAAATAAACATTAAAAAGAAGCGCAGGGGAAAGGCATTTGTTTGCACACCAGGGTGGGGCGGCAGCAGAGTACGAAAGGCATAAATTATTCTTTTTCCTTTCTGTTTAGCTTTCTGCATAATCCCTCTAAATAGCAGTAATTTGAATAACAGCATTAAATTCCTCTCTCAGAGGCCATTCTGTACATACCCCTTATTCAAATGCAGTTAGAGCGCAACGGGAAGAATGATGATATTTGTTACTTTCTGCTGCTCAGGGTGAGACTAAATCTACTCAACAAGCCTGTATCGAGACACCTAAAACACATCCACCGAAATTAAAAGCCTGGAGAAGGAGGAATCTGAAACACTTAATCCCAGCTTTGTTGATAGGCAAAAATAGTGGGAAGTTAGACACAAAAGTAATTTAATTATAAGCAGGACAACGGTATGAAGTGGCAGCAGTGAAATCATAATGCAATGCTCTGACTCACACCATGTATGCACAGCAAAGCAAGATTCTCCTGCCTGGGGTACTTTGGGAAATCTGTGTTCTAATATATGCTGTAATTGCAGCATTCCAGACTTCTGAATTAGGCCCAAATAGCTCCTTTTATTATGGTACCATTACTGAAGAAAAAATACTGCACTGCAGGTGCAGTTCCTTACCTAGAAAGTGGCCATTCATACAAAAACTACTCTTTGAGTACCCACACAGCTTTCATGAGGCATTACACCCAGTTAAGTCCCAGCAGGGCCACCCGTTAGTGATTACTCAAGAGACTGGATGTTTCCAGCTCCAAGGCTTTGGACACAACCTGTTATCAGCTGGAAGCACTGCCCCATTTACCCATCTTGCACCTTTGTGACTGATCTGCAAATTTAGCTTCACGCCGCCTGATGATAATAAAAGGTAGATAATTAAATATAAAAGAGGCTAGCTGCTGAGGCCGAATGGAGTTTTGCATTTCTCCCATAGAGCAGCTTCTGTGAACTGCTTTTCCCACCTGCTGCTCTGACACCTGGCCAAGCTGGCAGGACCTTCTTCCCAGCCCCACTTCCCAGTCCTGAGAGGGTGCAGCAGCAGCAGCCACTTGGCACAGGAGATCAGGCAGAGGCAGAGGAAAGCCTCCACCCTGCGGCACAGCTTTTTCAATCACCACTCAGCCTCAAGACTTCTAAAAACAAGATCAAGACAATGAAAGATCTCAGTGATATGATGGGAGCCAAAATTGCCTTTTTTTTTATGTGCACACAAATGAATCAAAAGTTCCTGCCCGATAATGTCTTCCAGCACTCAACTCCCAGCCAGTGGCACATGCCAGGCTGGGGTGGAGAGCTCCAGGCATTCACAGCTCTAACTGGAAGAACACCCAGTGCCTGGCAGTATCAAGAGTCTTATTTCCTAATTTCCACTCTCAAAACAGTTGGTGCAGAAAGAAGTGTGTGTGGAGAAATATTTTATCTATATATACACATTTGTTATTTATGTACAAAAAAAAAAAAAAAGACTGGTATGGTTTAGTAGAAAGAAGAATCAGTATTTGAGATATCTTTTCTGCTATTGATCCTGGACTAATGTTCTGACAAGCAGTAAACCTCTGTTTTTTGCAGGATCTCTTGCTTTTCCTTATGCCAGAGAGTTGCCTTAAAATAACAGGGAAAAAAATTTAAAAAAAAACCCTTTTAGCATTTTCCCACAGTACTAACCCCCACCAGCAAGAGCAAGGCTTTAAATTTATAAATAGTCTGGCAAGTGCATAGTATAAACCCCACACCATCTCAGGGCCACTGTCTAAAAGAAAACTACTAATATTCAAAATGGGATGTGGAAAAGGTGATAAGGGTTGCACTCAACATATTTCTGAATCTCCTTTTGAAGAACACTGAGTACCTCACACAAAAATGTTGTACCAGGTGCTCTCCCACACTCCCATTTTATTTTCCATGGGCAGCTCTCCCAGCCCCACTGGTATTTGGCTCCTCCTGAAGCCATGAGAGCTTTTAATTGAGAACAGTGGCTAACAGAACACATGCTCTGGGGGTTGGAGGGGAGAAGGGTCCCCCCAAAAAAACCAATACAGAGTTTCAGGATGTTAAGGCAGGAAGATGCACATCTTTCTGCATGACCAGCCTGCTGCAGAGGGATTCACCCCAACACAAGAGGGACGTGGCTGCCCCAGCCTCCACCTTGCTTGAGGTTTCCAGAGCAATTGCACCAGCAGGAGCTTCAGTGTTCCCACATGCAACTGGACATCTGACACCCAGAAGGTCCCACATTGCCAAACACAAAAGAATACAAGTTTCCAGGCAGTGCGCACTATTTCCGTGGAGCACATTTTTATTATAGTTATAGGAAGTTGCTGAGAAGTAAGAGCTCAGGAAGCTGAGAAGAGGAACCAGGTCTTTGAGGGACTAACAGGAATCAGAAGAGTTGCAACAGGATTGCTAAACCAGCAAAAGTAGGTCCCTTAAGGGCAGGATGAAACCTTGCACTTCACTTATAAAGCCAATCCTGTTTTCTGGGGAGGTGGAGAACTAACATGGAATCACTCTCCATAGCCGAATTTGTAGTTCCTTTGTTCTGTCAGAGCTGGAGGTATCTACCTTTCACAGGCACTTTCCCCTCTTGCTGCACAGTTCAAGTGAGGGGTGAATGCAGCCTCCATGCCCCCCATGAAAGCAGCTCACATTTGGCTTCAGTGAATAACAGGAAAAGAGAAGAGGGCTCTCCAAGAAGCCCAAGCTCCCCTCACTCTGCCGAAGCTGGAAACTCCAACCTCAGCCTGGCTGTTCTGTGTCTGCCGAAAGCCTTTGAAATGAATTCTTTGAAGCTGGCCAGAAGCGGCTCTGAGCTGGGGAGAGTGAAGGGGAGGGTGGATGGGGGCCAGCCAGGGGCTTTCATTCCCACACAGGGAGTCCAAGTCAAGCTCAGATTCAGCAGATAAAAAGTGCATTTTTTTAAAAAGTCACCGTTCATTTTACAGGTAGAAGGAGAGGTAAATCCTAACTCATGTTCACAATGACCCGTGGGCCAAACTGCAAGTCTCAACAAGGGCTACAAGATACAGAAGTGTGCACTTATTTCAGCCTGACACTGCTGCAGACATCATCCCTTAAAAAACACCTCTTTGACAGGACTGGACTAGGTAGCAAAGTGCTTCCCTGTGTGTACTTCTGCAGAAATGATTGAAAATCCCCTTAAAGCTCTGCAGCATTTCTGCTACAGGGACAAAAAGAGCTCTTAAAGCAAGTTTGAGTTTCTCAGGGGCAAGTAAGAGTGGGAACCACATAAAACTGGCATTTTCTGGAATCCTTCTGCAAAGAGCATCTCTGATCTTCATTTTCAGTACCTAACGTAGTATCACACAGACTGTAATTCTAAGGGTTACATCTTTGGAGAGTAGCAATAAGAAGTCTGGCTTAAAGTAACAGCCTGCCTTAAAGCAACCCTGGTCCACTGGGACCTGGCAATACAATACATCATCCCTCTGAGCATGGAGCAAAGGGACACTATAATAAAATAAAAAACCAGCTGAAAGTATTACACACTAGAAACATTTCATCTCCCTTATGATGCCTGAGGACCAAAGGAATGCAGGCAGTGACTGCAGTGCTGAACACACAGACACAGCTCTTCAGCAAACTGGTGAATGGGAGTTAGTGAAGTTTCTGTTGCACAGAATAAGGAATGAGGCACAGCAGGGAGCCAGTATTTGGCCCACAGAACTAACATGAAAATGTTAGACATGATTTGATCATTCCAAAAAGAAAAAAAAAAAAAACCACCCCCAAAAGCTCAAATGGAACCAATTGCACATAGAAGACTGCACCAGGAATAAAGTGCCTGAAATTCTGATTTAGTCATACTCATGTATTACTTCTGTTTTCCCTTTCCCAAAAGCTGTGTATTATTTAATACAGTAATTTCCCTTAAAATTTAGAGCTTATTGTAGAAATGCTTTCCTTCAGTCCCTGACCAGTTGCATGTAAAAACCAAGAGGACAGATGAAGATTTTTTCTTCACAAGTTCTCTTGCTGCGTTTCATAACCATTTCTCACAGACTTTTTTTACAAGCCAGTATTTTTAATAATCTTGGTAAGGAAAAGGAACTTGTCAACACTATTTCCTCTTTATTTGCTCTGCTAATTTAGTGGCTTTTTGCAACAGACTAAACCAAATGACTTTCAATTTTGAAATCTACAAACGCTCTGCAGCCTGCGTTAAATACATGAAGATTTAGAGTACACGTATTACTTGAAAGACAACACAGCAACGTCTCATAGTCAAAGGGAAACACTTCCCTATAATAAAAAATATGCAGCATTTAATGTACAGCCCTGAGTATAAAGGTCTTTAGGCAGCTAAAAATGGTGCAACAGTTTCTACATTGTTCTATCTCAGCAACTTGTACATGAAATTTGCAGAGTTCACAGATAAGTTACTGTTACTCTATTCAACCTCTCTGGGCTGTATTTTCTGTTTTGCTTTGCTTTTTAATTAATTACTTCAGATCTGTAATTTGAAATCACTTAACAGTTCCACTGGGCTGCTTTTAGGAACACTTCTCATCTCCTTGCCTACAGAAGCATGACTTGTTAGAAATTCCATGAAGAAATATTACAGTTCTAGTGCAGGAAGAAGAGGTTACTCAAAATAAGCACAGCAGCAAATGTGTTAGGCAGAAGTATATTTAACTGGCCTGCTGACCATGGCCACTTACTGCAGCCACGAAGATCCTTATGCAAAGTAGCTTCAGTTAACATCATGTTAAAAACCACACAGTACTATTTTAAAATCTTTCAGTTTCAACAGTATTTAACCAGACAAAGTATGGTTCTTAGCACTAAGACAGTTTCCAGACATGAGAATTCTTTTTTCCTCACGGACACCACAACACAAATGAAAAGATTTTGAACTAGACCCTGAGCTAAGCCCTCTCAAGTTCTGTATTTAGCATGTCATCAACACAATGAGCCAATAAATTGCTGCCCTTTCCTTCCATGCTTTGTTTTTAAATGCCTCATTGTATTTTATTTCAGTTTATTTAAGCAAGATTTCTATCGCTGCTGGTAGAGAAATGAGCAAAACTTGTTATCTTTGCAAATACAAAAAAAAAAGCCCCTGAAAAATACATCCATGTATATTAATTGCTCTGACCTTACAACTTAACAACTTAAAACTTGTTAGTTCACTCTAATCAGCAGCCACAAATCAATATGCCTTCATACCTTGACAAGTTATGGAAATGAATGACATCAGGAGCAACACTTTTAACATTTTCCTTTTTTCTTCCCCCTGACAAGCTCCAAGATCAGCAAGAAAGCCAGGCAATACACCAGCTGTAAAACTATTCCTGAGCTTGCAGCACTTCCCTGAACACACAACCTTTAGGAAGACTTTCACACTACAGAAGAAAACTTCACACTAATAAGAAAGCTGAAGGCTAATTACTTCACATTGTGGGGATTTCCTGCAACCCCACAGACACTGAAGAACAGATCTAAGAGTAGCTTCTAAAGATTTTCTCAGATCAGCTGCTCGGGTTCTGATGCACACACAGGTGTCAGCACAGACAGACCTTCTCCTATTGCCTGCTTTCTGAAACACCCCAGACATTCAAAATAAAGACATGTGACTCATTTTCCCAACCAACTGCTTACAAGGATTATTGATTTCATGGGTCATTAGACACATTCCTCCTTTTTTGATTGTCTCTGCTGCAGAGTGGGGATGGGAGCTCAGCACTTTCAAAATAATTATGAATTTAAGAGCAGCAATGACAGAGAAGAGAAGGAAAAGAAAAAATAAGGAGAGTGGGTGACAGAGATGACATGGAACAGAACACCAGTAGTTTCAGCACAAGAATTCCCAAAATACACCAAGGAATGCCAAGCCCTCTCCTTCTTCCCAAAGCACCATAATGCAACAGCAAACAAGAGGAAGAGTTAGATAAGGAAAGAGCTGCAGCAGACCTGGCAAATGTGTTTGCTGTTTACTTCCCTAGTTTTGGGTAAACATCCAAACATTTCTATGACTAACTGATCTTCATCATTAAATTTCTGTGTAAACTTGCCTATATCAGAACATTTCGTCTTTCTATACTTAGAAGAGAGGGTTTTGCTGCTTTCTTAAAATTCTTTTATTTCAGAAGCCTAAAAAACATGGGGCACAGACTATTTTATTCTCTGATTAGTTTTTTCATGGAGAAACTCAAATGAAATATGATCAACAACACATTAAAAAGCTGAAAACAGGCAACCTACATCGATACAACTCCATAAAAAAAGCCTGCTTATGTTATGAACAACTGCACACAGCCCTTCTCTACAGCAGCTCAGTACTAATGCTCTGGCTGAGCACTTAGAGCAGGAAGAGGTGCCAAGTGACAATGGGAGAAAAGAACTTTTGTTCAGCTTTGTTCTTCCCACTCCAACCTGCAATTATTATTTTGATCCTCTTTAAAAGGACCAAGCTTGCATTCTGAGGTCTGCTCTGTGTGACTGAAGCAAGCCCCTCTCTCTGTAGGAGACTGCAGACAAGGGGGAAGCTTTCCTCCCATTCCTGATTACACAGATCACTCCTACAATCGCTGTCATCAAACAGCCCGGTGCTCCAGCACTCCTGCCCACGCACACAGTGCCCCCTGCAAACCTCTACTCTGCTCCTTTGCTGCTCTTTTTCAGGTGCAGGATGTAGGCAAGCTGACAAGTGGCAAGTCCCACTGTGGAAGTTTAAAACATCACTGAGCCGAGCTACCATCCCAGACACTGCCAGGCAAAGCAGGTCATAAATTACCAGGGCAAATTTTGTGAAAGGACCTTTGGAATCCTGAGGAGAATCCCATCTGCCTGACTCCCCCAGCCAACATAGCCCAAACATGAGCCTCAGCTCAGGAGCCAACTGCAACAACCTGAGAGAGGAAATGCAAAAAGAGCCCCAGGTTTATCTCACCTTATTCCCCTCTTTAAACATCTCCCTGAAACCAAGGCCCAAAACCCATGGTGGGTTTTCCCCACCACTTTTGTTCTAACAGTTAAGTGATTAATTCATGTTCCAATGGAGGCAAAAAGAAAAATTCAAAGGCGCAAAAATCGCATTGAATAAAATTTGCAGTATTTCTATCTATGTTCATATCACCATTTTCAATGAGACCTTGTTCACAGGTAAAGATAAACACAAAATAAAGGTGGAGTGCACACATATGGACATAACATTTACAAGTGANAAGAACTTCAGCCTGCTTTGGAGCTTTTCCTGGTAAAAACTAATAGGCTTTACACTCAATCTTCTAACCAGAAGTAATTCCTTACCAGCAAGACTGCAAGAAAAAGTCTAAAAATCACCTTTCTTGTTAAAAAGTGTAATAAACATCTCAGACAATATGAATATTAAGCCTCAAACAAAACAAAATGTGTTTGGGGAAACAGATAAGAGCCTTTGGCTAAAATAAACAGCTAAGAAACAAAAATTAATTCCCTAATGTAAACTAGAGGAGGAAGAAAAAATATTTGCCAGTAGATTCCCATGTTCTGACCTCTGCACGAACTCTAAGTAACCAGTCTGCAATTTCTAACAGCAACAAGAAAAGAAAGTAAGTGCATAGGAAGATACTGAAGGATCCCAGTCCTTCCAACTTTAGCTAAGCAGACAGGACACAAGTCAACTGAAGGAAAAAAAAAAAAAATCCAAAAACAAAACCAGACCTTAGAGTGCACAAAGATGCAGCTCTTTGTAGCACATCACCAAAATACTTCACTGCAGCCACCACAGGTGAAACACTACAAGTCACAGACCTATACATGCTTTGGGGACCAAGGCCTGACTCCAGCTGCAAGTTTCTTCCCAAAATCTACTCTTGCCTTGGGGTTTAGCTACATTATCAATCCAAGGTAAAACCAGTTTGATTTAGAGATGCCAGATAATCTATCACAACCCAAAGTTAATGATTCACCAGCTTAATTAGTGTTAGCATAAGCACCCATATCTACTCCAAAAGATAACGTGTTGATAGACAAATACTCAAACTATTTTAGGGGACCTCAACATGAGTATTTTCTAGGCTGAAATAAATAACAAAGCCCCACTGCACCCATTGAACATGTCAGAAAAGTTACAGATCTTCAGCATGGTAGGTGTTTTGCCTTCACACAGTGTTAACCATCAGTAACTACTCAAATTAGTGTGGATAAACTGATATTAGAAGTGTCAGAAATATTGGAATAAGGCAAGATTACAATGTCTATATTACACTGCAAATTTTTGTTAAAAGAGGGTTATTCCTAAGTAATTAAGAAATGAACCTTTGTCACTAAGCTCAGGTTCAGCAAGGAACAGACATATTTTCCTTTCTCATATCCCATGGTTTGTAGCAGACAGGTCTCCAGAAAAAGCTGGTAAGTTTGTTTTGGCTGATAGAAAATAACTTGATTTTACTACACAGGTGTGCAACATTCTCAGAACATTATTTCCAGTTTTCTTGAAAAAAAAAAAAACAAGTTCAGAAATTATTTTAAAAAGAAAAACTGATTTTTATGCTTGGAGGAGCTGCTTGTCTTTGCAGCTGTAGAAGAAACTGAATGCTGGAACAACCACATCAACCATCAGCATATGCCATTACCACCGTGCTGGACTTTGATTTGCTCTGTAAAATGGTCCACACGTTTAGGTCAAACTGACACTTGATTTGAGGCTTACAGAGATGGATGATGTCACTGCATAAGAAACTAAAATACAATTAATACAACTTCTGCTGCTGCAGAATGTGGCTGACCCTACCCAACTGTGGCCATTCCTCCTCTCCTCACTCTGCCCTCACTGAGGCATGGTCACCCACCTGACTGCACAGTGAACTTGTTAAAGCAGCTCATTTGGCAGAGAACTTTTCTCCCAGAATAATGGGAATAGCTTTCTGCTAGTTTAGCTATCTCACCCAGCCCACCACGAGGTCAGACACGGGCCAGCAGAGTGAAAGGGAGCAG
>VZUA01037034.1:15609-26111 GCA_013401035.1 Horornis vulcanius
GGGATGGAAATGGTTTTTCATGCAGTATGCATTTAACTCACAGAATTTATTGCTTCAAGAAGTTGTTGAGACCAAACATCACAAAGATTCCAAATACCAGTTCTTTATTACTGACAAATCCTATCCAGTTATACTAATAGTCAGTACGGGGAAAATGTTGGCAAGGAGTTGAAACCTTATGCTTTGAGGTGAAGCTAACCTCTAATTAGGGATTAAAATGAGTTTTTTATGGTATGGGGAGATCAACCCACAGCCAGCTAAGAGGGAGATGTGTCTCACACTGTGTTTGGAAGCATCTGGTTTTGAACTGCAGCTGGAAGAGTTTGCAGGATTAAATCAGCCACTGATCTAAACAAGTTGCCAGTTCTTATGTTCCAAAGCAGTTTTCCTCTCCCTCTCCCAGTCACAAGTAGTTTGTAATCTAAAAAGTAACATAATACAAATTAAGTAGGAATATCCCTTTTCAACATTAAGTGACTTAGTTGCTTAAAATTGGGTTTTTCTAAACACAGCTTCCTTCAGCTGTGGTTTGAGTGTCTGCTCAGGCTGACTGGCCTTGCTCAAGTCTAGAAATGCAGACTGTTGTAGAATCAAAGAATGGACTGGGTTATTCAGGTCTGTAAAGTGTTGATAAATCCATAGGGAGAAATAAAGAGCAAGGTGGAAATTTCACAAAATGCAATAACATTTTCACCTTAATTTTGTAATTTTATTGCAAACGCCTTTGCTTGCCTACCTCTTATGGTTCCTTTGACTGTGAGAGAATTACTGACTGAATCAATGACTGTATTTTGTTCTTCTCTTTTCTTCAGGTGGCAAACTCCTGTTTACTGGACCAGGACCTGTAGAGCTGCATGCTCATTACATCCTGGTGTCTGATGGAGGAGAGCTCCAGGTGGGGTCCTCTGAGGCCCCTTTCCATCACAAAGCACACATCTATCTCTATGGAAGCCTCCATTCTCCACCATTATTTCCTTATGGAGTCAAATTCCTGGCAGTGAGGAATGGGACCCTTTCCATTCATGGTGAGTACATTTCTATTGTTGTCAAAAGCAAAGGACAAAAGAATAACAGAAAACAAAACAAAGAAAACATGAAAAAAACATTTTTGAAAGAAAAATAAATTGACAAAACTTTGGTCATGATTCTCATAGAATCATGGCAAGGGTTGGGCTGGAAGAGACTTTAAATACCATCTAGTTCCAACTCCCATTCCATGGGCAGGGATATCTTCCAGTATCCCAGATTGCTCCAGACCCCATCCAGCCTGGCCTTGGACACTTCTAAGGATCCAGTGGCAGCCACAGCTTCTCTGGGTACCCTGTACCAGTGTCTCACCACCCTCACAAGGAAGAATTCTTTATCAATATCCCATCTGTCCCTGCCCTCTGGCAGTGGGAAGCCATTCCCTGTGTCCTGTCCCTCCATCCCTTGTGCCAAGTCCCTCTCCAGCTCTCCTGGAGCCCCTTCAGGCTCTGGAAGGGGCTCTGAGGTCTCCCTGGATCCTTCTCTTCTCCAGGTGAACACCCCCAGCTATCCCAGCCTGGCTCCAGAGCAGAGGGGCTCCAGTCCTCAGAGCGTCTCTGTGGCCTCTTCTGGAACTATTCCCACAACTCCACACCATTCTTATGTTGTGGCATAGAAGAATTTAGACATGGAGCTTTTCTTGAAGACTGTGAAATATGGGTTTAAAAATGTCCATTTCTTGCTGGAGGAGTTTGGACATGGAATTCAAGTCCAAGCTCAGCATGATTCAGAACATTGGTGCAATGCACATATCTCAAGTTCTTCTCTACTGGGCTATTTTTAAAAGCTCTACATCTCACAGAGGAGGAGGAAAAAAAAAAGAAAAAAAGAAAAACCATCTGAATGTCTCATCTCCCTTCCTCCTGTTCGTGTGTGTCAACCCTCCAACAGGTCTTGAACTTCCACCCTGTGCCCTACAGGCAGAAATGTTGCTGTCTGAGCACAGAGACGTGTGGCTCTCGGTCAAAAATGATGTCAGGCACTGCGGGTACCATCTGAGCATAGGCAGGGAGGAAGCTGTGCCTCTGTGCCACCTTCCTGCCAGCTCACAGGAGCTGAGCAGGGTCAGGAAAGATTGGGTTTGGGTTTGTCAGTGAACAGATGATCTTCTGAATCAGGAGAGATGGGCAGGGGCTGGGCAAGGAGCTCCTGGCAGGGGCAGGAGAGGTGGGGCTGGACCTCAGCACCAGGTCAGGTGCTCTTGACCCCTTCATTGAGACACAGCAAGGCTCAATTATTTACTGCCTGTAAAAGGCTTCAGTAATTTCAGTGAAGTGTCTTTGCAGAGCGTTTCTACCCCATTTCCTGGAGGAGCTCTGTGAAGGAGGGCTATTAGAGCATCTTGCCTGAATTGAATGTCTGTTACTGGCCATTGAGTTTCACACAGTTATCCCAGCCCTGAGCTCAGTAATTCCTGTTAGATTAAAGCTTGCCTTCCAGAAAGGCTTTGTCTTTAGGGATGTCAAGGGAGACAGAAACTAGTTTTTTCCTTAGAGGCTTTTTCCAGGGGATTAATTTGGTTAATCATATTTTTTATTTATTTATTTTTATTTTTTTAAAAAGAAAAGTATTGTGATTTGAATTTGTCTCATAACAGCTTTTGCTGCTTCACTTTCTGTGTCTTCGGCCACTTTTAAACATCCTTCTATTCTTGGTTTGACCCCATAAGCCAGGATTTGGTCCTTAGATGGTCAGCACTTTACAGCACGAGCCTTCACTTTTCCATGCTTTTTGTTTTCTAGCAATGTAGGAAAAGCCAGTAGCAACTCCTGGTAGCTGTGCCTCCTGTAATGCTTCTGCTTTCCATTTCAAACCTGTATCAACTCTGCCTTGGTGACTCCATCACCCACAAAACTGAAGACAAACAGGGCAGAGCACATTTTGCAGTCTTACCTTGACAGTGTGACGGAGGGAGGCAAACCCAGGCATCCACATCAGCACCTTTGAGTTCTTTCTCAGTGATAATTTACCCATGTTACTCAGTGCCATCATTCTCAGTGAGTCTTCATTCCCTAGGAAAACAAGAGGATGAGGTCTGTAATCCAAGTATTACCTGGATGGAGATATACAGAGTCAAAAGTAGCTGGACTCATAGTGGAAAAAAACACTTGGTTTCAATTTTTTTATAAATTATTGGATTATTGAAAGGCTTGTGTGGGAAGGGATGTTTAAGACCATCTAGTCCTCCCCCATTCCATGGGCAGGGATGCCTTCCACTATCCCAGGTTGCTCAGGGTTCCATCCAAACTCTCCTTGAACACTTCCAGGGATCAGGCAGCTCCAGCTTCTCTGGGCAACATGTGGCAGGGCTTAACTATCTTCACAGGGAAGAAATTCTTCCCAATGTCCCATCCAATTCTGCCCTCTGGCAGTTTGAAACCCTTTCCTTGGTCCTGTCCTTCTAGGCCCTTGTCCCAAGTCTCTCTCCATCTCCCATCTCTCCTGGAGCCCCTTTAGGCACTGGAAGAGGCTCTCAGGTCTCCCTGGATCCTTCTCTTCTTCAGGCTGAACAACACCAACACCTTACTCTATTATTATTATTATTATTCAAAATATACAATTATTCAAGAAGTCATTTCAATTTTTTATTCAACAGATCCAGAGTAGCTATGAAGTCACTTTTAGGCTCTGCATAGCATGCAGCCCCAGTGCATGGCTGCAATTACTGCTCATTCAAACCATGTAATCTGCAATTTAACATTGAAGCAGTAGAAGCCTGCTAGAAAACATGACAGAAAGTAGTGGGGTCTTTTACTGGGTTCATATTGCTTACATAGAAAGAAAAATCTGCTTTTCTGTCTTCAATTTAGCATCAGTCTGGTCTGTGGTATAGAACATATTGAGGAGAATGACAGCCCCTTTTATATATATATGTGAAAGAGGCTGACATGCTCTGCAATATACATTTGTGAGATACATTTATATACACGAATATACACGTTATCTCAGATCAAAATCATTAAATAATCAGATTTCCAAATTCTTAGCTGTCTTGGCAAAGACAGGACCGAGCGTGTCTTAATTCCTTTTCTCTTTCAGGCTGGGATTGTTGGGGGATGCTCTGCAGCTCTGGTTGAGTTCAGCTTGTTTAGTAAGGGCTGTCAGCTCCTCACTTTGATATGTTAATATGACTAAGGGTTTCCCACAATTCCCTCATGAGTGGCAGTCCTTTGGTCTGGTAGTTGTAGCAGACTGGGAAATTTCACTGTTGCCTTTGGCTTTAGCCAACTCCCCTGCCAGTCAGAGCGTGCCACCCATAAACTGCCTGTCAATCACCCATCACTTTGGGAGGGGGTTTCAGTCAGCCACAGCAACCTGACTTTTTGACAATGTAATTATGGCCCTTGCATCGGCAGTAGGGGCCTGAGCAGGGCTGAGAGTTTTATTGATTGTTCAGAAGGGAAATTTATCACTGTCTCCAGCTCCATTTGCTCTCTATTCCCTGAGAAACTCTCCTGACAAGCTTCGGGAGAGAAGTTCAGCATGGTGGCCTTGGCTGTTCTTGTGCCTTTGTCCTTCCCAGGGAAGCTGAAGACACCAGTGGATGCTTAGTGGGGGCAGGAACTGGGTGCAGAGTGGAGATGCTGCACCAAAACAAGAACACCCAGCCTGTCCCTGTCACAGCTGATCTTGTCCTAACACACTTATGATAGAATCCCTGAATGGTTTGGGTTGGAAGGGAGCTTAAAGACCATCCAGTTCCACTCCCTGCCACGGGCAGGGTCACCTTCCACTATCACAGGTTGCTCCAAGCCCCATCCAACCTGGCCTTGGACACTTCCAGGGATCCAGGGGCAGCCACATCTTCTCTGGGCAACCTGTGCCAGGGCCTCACCACCTTCACAGGGAAGAATTGTTTCCCCATATCCCATCTAAACGCACCCTCCTTCAGCTTAAGACCATTTATTCTTGTCTTGTCCTTCCAGACTCTTGTTTAAAGTCCTCTCCAGCTCTCCTGGAGCCCCTTTAGGCACTGGAAGGGGCTCTAAGTTCTCCCTGGAGCCTTCTCTTCTCAAGGCTGAACACCCTCAGCTCTCCCAGACTGGCTCTAGAGCAGAGATATTGCCACACACTGAAAAATTGTAAAGGTCTTTTCCATTTTCAGCAGTCCTGTGTAGGTGATCTCCTTATTCTGTTGTGTCCCCTCAGAACAGACTGTGACTCCTCCCAAGGAAGACCAGCAGTTTTGTCTGGCATTTATCTAAAACTGTGTCAGCACTCTGGTGGGGAAATAAATGAGCTGTGAGCAACCTACTCTAGTGGGAGGTGTCCCTCCCAAGGCAGGGGGTTGATCTTTGAGGCCTCTTCAAACACAAAATCTCCTCTGATTCTGTGATTCTGTGAGCCTGTTGCCTGGATTTTGACTAATAATATGTATCCCTTCAGTTAGATGAAAGATGTTACACTTCAGATTAAAAACACGCAGCATTCACTGTGTCCAAACTGTGAAAGGTATGTGGTAAAGAAAAAAAAAGGTCCTGAGAGTTTTGGTTTAATAACTTATTTATAATCAGGATAATTTAAAAAGAGGTGTCAGCAGTCATTTCAATGCTCTAAAATCATGGCTTGTTCTGCTGCAAAGAATATCTCTGCATTTGCAATGGAGAAAATTACATTTTAGAGGTAAATCTGCATGACTTCTATCCCAGATTTCTCTACAGCCAAAGCAATCTGATAGTTTTTCAGGGTTAGCTCAGGAAAAAAAAAAAGTATTTTTTATCAGCTGAACCAATTATTAATTTTAATTGCTTTTAATCAATAATAAAACACAAAATATTTGTGAGCTGTGCACTGTGCTCTACAGAGCCTGTGCATTCCTCCAGAGATCAAACATTTAATCAAATGCCTCTTGCTTTGCCTCCATTAGGCAGTGTTATGTATCTGTGCTGAGTTTGAGATTAAGAGATCATAGACAACATGAGAGAATTTGTTCTGCTTTACTCACATATTAAAAAGAAAAGCTTCCCAGGGGAAAAAAAAAATAGGGGAAAAAAATCTGTAGCAGTGGGATTCAAGATAGGGTGCAGAGATCTGTTGGAGAAAAGATGTTTTTTCACCCCACTGAAATGTACCTATTCAGTAAATGTTATTTTTCACTACTTGAACTTCCTGATTTCCTGAACTTGCTTCCATAGGCTGTTTTTCCTTAGGTGCCAGCCATTCTGTGGGGGGGGTTGCAGGAGTCTTTTTGCCTCCTGTGACAGAGTTTTTCCTTTCCAAGACCTTGACTTTAACATGATGCATTAAAGCAGATGGCTCTGGAACAGAAGGCTGAGCTGCCTTGAATCCCCTCGTGTTCACCAGGGGTAAGAAACTGCACTTAGGCACTTCCCATGGAGTAACTAATGTACAATGACTTGTGCCTTCACTTTCTTATTCACAAATATAAGATGACCATTAGTTTTTAAAGACCTAGCAGATGGGGGAGAAAAAAAAAAGAGTTGGGTTCATGGCAAGCTGCTGTGTCTTTCACAGTTTGCCCTTCCTTCTAACAGAAATGCATCTATTATCTTTGATTTAAGATTAAATCGGGTAATTTGTGTGTTGGTGCTGATCTTAGTGAGGAAAACATGATGCAAAGGGGACAGAGATGGAGATTAATTATATACTATATAATAAAAATAAATATAATATAGGTAGTAAAGACANTATATTTATATTTATATTTAATGTTGATATAATACAATGCACACTATATGCGGGAATAGAATAGAATAAAGTATGATAAAATAGAATATATAAATAGACCATAGCTAATACTTTACCTTGTGATTCCTGACAGGATGAAGGTCTGTGGGTTGCTACAAATGTGGAGGCATATTATATACTAAATAATACCCTCCTTCAAACTTTCAAATATAACATCAAAATACTGCTTCCAATTCTGGAGCCAACAAACCCCAGGTTACTGGCTGGAAGAAGAGAACACCAAACAGCAAATTCAGGGTTAATTTCCACCCTAGGAAGGAGAAAGGCTGAGAAGTTTGGGCTTCCTGGGGAGAGGGTGGAGGTGTTCAAGAAACAACAGGGCGTGGCACTCAGTGCTCCTGTTTAGCTGACGAGGCAGGGATTAGTCACAGGTTGGGCTCAGCCTTGGAGGTTTTTCCAACGTGAGTGATTCTGTGATGGCAAACTGAGAGGCCTGGACCCAGCCCTGGCTTTCCACAGAGCTGCAGGCTGAGCCAGGCAGGGACCCTCCCTGTGGGCTCACCCTCTCTTTTCCTGGTGCCGATTTCTCTTCCATCACAATTCTGGGGATGCAGGGAGCTGATCTTAGCCTGGCAATGCCTGTGCTGCCCCACATTCCCACTCCTGCAGGGAGACACTCCCTGTCCCATTCCCCAGCAGCACGGGAGAAGAGCTGGCAGTCACACACAGGGTCACCAGCTGTCTGCAGCTCCCTGCACTGTCCTTGGCTGCACAGCTGGAGCTCTTTGTTCCTGGGGTCTGCCTGAAGACCTTTTCCTCCTTCCTGGCGTCTTTGGTTGTGAGCTCGTTCTAGGTGTGAAGCATGGATTTTGGCTTATGCAATGGCATTACAGGAATATCTTTCCCCTTGTTTACAGGACTGCTGTGACTTAGCAAAGTGAGTGGAAATGTTTGGAAATTTGTGCATTTATGGGACAGCATGCAGGGAAAGTACATTTTCTGCAACCTAAATTGTTAGAAAAGGGTGACAGTGAGAGTTTCTATAGATCTGTTTAATCACAAAGCTCCTCCCATCCTCAGTAAGATCCTAGAATCATGGAGTGGTTTGTGTTGGAAGGGCCCTTAAACTCATTTTATTACAAACCTTTGCCGTGGCAGGGACATTTTCCACTTGACCAGGTCGCTCCAAGCTCCATCTAACCTCACCTTGAACACTTCCAGGAAAAGGACATGATAATCCTTGCTTTCCTCAGGGTTCTGTTGAAAGACATTCAGGTGGAAATGTTTTAAGTGAAAACTGCAATTTCATGAATAGGAAACTTTCAGCAGGACGAGGTCACTTTCAAGGATATTTCCCAGTGGAGAAAATAAAAGTTCTTCAATCTGTCTTCTTGTGTGGATAATATCAGATTTTTTATTTTTGCTCACTGAGAGAAGATTCAAGATCAGGAGCAACCTGATCCAGCTGCTGTTCTTGCTCCTTCAAAAGGAGGAAGGGAGCTGGAGTAGATGACCTTTAAAGGTCACCTCCAACCCAAACCATTCTCTGACTCTGATTCCAAACTACGATTTGAGCCCACCTAAAATACCTGGTGTGGCCCTTCTGCAGCTTCTTGTCAAGGAGCTGATAAACTCTTGGGTGTCCTGAGGGTTAATGAGCAGTTATAAATCAGAAAGGAACTTTTATTTCACCTCGGGGTGGGAATGAAAGGCTCAGTGCAGTGGCTGTGGCAGGAAGTGGCAGGAAAGCTGCTCTGCATCTCCCCAGGAGCTGCCCACACACAGCAGTGAGTCCTGCAGGACTGCACGGGGGTGGAAAGGCAGCTCCCAGTCTCAGGCAGAGATATCCCCATCTTTCTAAGATGTGTAGCAGGTGAAAAAAAAAAAAAAAGCTAAAGGCATGCAAATGCTTAGGGAATATACCTAGGACTGGAATTAACAGAGCTATTAAAAATAGCTGGAAATGTTTGAGTCCAGAGGGCTGACAGCTCACAGTTCAAGCAAATGTTTTTTAACACATTTGAAAAGACAGGAAAGAAGCTTTTTTTCTTCTTTTTTGATTCCCTACCTTTCATGGCCAGTGACTGGACTAGTCACAAGAAGACATGAGATGGCTGTGACATTTGAAAAAAAATTATAAAATCCAGGTTCATAAAATATTTTTCCTAGTCCTTAATTAAGGATCTGTCACTTGAAGATCCATTTGGCCATAGAGAGCTGTAGCAGCACATCTGTGTGCTATCCTGACTAAAGAGGCTTTCTGTAAAAGATTTTCTATTCCTTTAAACCTGAGGAATTTTATCCATTATTTTTTAATGGTTTGTTTTATTAACTGAAGCAAAGCAGCAAAATGTCTTTGTTGTAGATCTAAAAATATATTTAAAAAAACCTCATATTTTTCCTGAAGCACCAGTTTCCAATGGTTGTACTGACAGTTATCGCTTCGATATTTGAAAATTTTAGGAATGGCCAAGATAAGTGTGGTTAGGAAGTGCATTTTGGGTCAGGGAAAGGGAATAATAATAAGGGATTATGACAAAGGAGAGGAAACTATATTCCTAAAATAGTCTGACACCTGAAATGCTGCAGGAAAGTGTGTTGCATTTTATTAACAGAGATAATCATAGAGACAGAGAATGGTTTGAGCTTGAAGAGACCTTAAAGGTCTTCTAGTTTCAAGTCCCTGACATAAATGGGAGTTTTTTTTATATTCTTAAAAAAAACAAACAAACAAAACAAAAACCAGTTATAATCCTGCAGTTGTTGTAAATTCCTTTTGTGAAATAAAGAGATCTCCTTACCTAAACTTTAAAATGCCAGTAAACCGTCAGAAGGTGTAAAAGAGCTTTATAGTTTGTCAACACCACAAACAAGTGTATGTTCATAACTGAGCTAATTAATTTGTGGTAAATAGAAGCAAAGATGAGATTCAGCAGGGTTCTGGGTGTCAGAGGAGAAGGGTTCAAACCCTGCTACCCCATGACAAAAAAGGAATTTTTTTAAAAACCTGTCCCCGAGAGTGGCATTGTACACATCAGAATTGTCTCATTAATAATTTTACCAGGTCCATACAAGACTGCAACTTCATGTCAGTGCTTCTAACAGGAAGCACAACCATGGTCTTGGTGCCAAGATGTTCCCAATCTTAACATTTGTGATTAATTCATTTAGAATTAATTTTCAAGTCCCTTGCACTTCTAGGCTGCACCATTCTGGTCTGCTCCATATTTAAGGATGTTCTATTAAGTAATTTAGTAAAGTGTAAAATTCTTGTATTGCCTGCAATAGCTTTTTGAGTCTAAAGGCTCTGTCCTGTACCTTTAACACGAAGTCACTTCTGCTTTAGATCTCAAGATGTGTTTTTTTTTTCCAACTAGTGCTTAGTTAATTATTAAAAATGAGTTCAATAATTAAGGAGTTATACAGATTCATCTATTTTTCAGCATTTGAAGTGTTTCTGCTCACAGTGCATTTTGGGGGAAGAAATAATTTAAATACACTGCAGCTGTTGGTCTTTTAAACATTTTCCCCTCAAACAGGTAATTTATTTACCTGTTGCACAGCTCAAACCCAGGCACTTGAGGTTATTTTCTGAACTTTGCATGTTTTATCCAAACCAGAGTTTGTTTTCAGGTGGAATATATTATAATTAGGGCAAAGAAGCCTCAATTATGGTCCCTCATTGACACCAGAAAGGTGTCACTGTCCACATCTTGTGTGCCACTCGTGCTGCTGGAAGCAGAGGAGATTCTGACCTGGAGGTGTTGTGGGTGGGAATATAAATGGGAAGCAAGGAGATGAATGTGGTGCTTAGGGACATGGTTTGG
>VZUA01037039.1:1208-51862 GCA_013401035.1 Horornis vulcanius
GCTATTCTGGAAATGTCCAGTGCTGCAGTTGAGTTTGGTTCACAAAAAAAGGTATGTAAACAGAATCGACTTTTCTTTGTACATGTGCTTTCAAAAAAGATTTAATTTTTATTGCTGTTTTTTCCATCACTTACTATGCAGCTGTCACTGTGCAACCATTCCACCAAAATCAACACAGTACAAAACTGCTCCCACCATACTCTGCTCAGTTTACGTATATTACATTTATATTACATTGGCTCATTTAAATGCAAATAGTCTTGTATGATGCGTGGGAATATTGATTTCTCCAACATTTGAGTCCTTGCTTCAATATTAGCAGACTGCTACAGTAAGTGCTACAGCACAGTGTCTAACTATTGGTCTCTGCTCAAGTAGTGCAAAGGCAGCTTCAGCTGCTTAGGCACTGCAGGTGCCCTGTATAACAAGAGCAAGGAGTAGGACACAAAACCTTTTACAAGCATTGAAAGAGACTGAATAGAATGAATGAACTAGGAAATAGTAGCAATAATGCTGGCAGTGCTAAAAGTTGAAGTTCTTCCCTACCAGTAGCTTAAAAAAGAAACATAGCACTCTGAGAGTTGGGAATGGAAACAGCCTGTTCTTTCACAAACTCCTTCTAAGTGACTGAAAAAGTAGCAGCTACATTTCACAATAAGACTGGCAACATGATTTTTTTTTTTGGTCCAACAAAACCTGAGACCAAACTGCTACTTGCAGAGCACTTGTGGGGGAAGATGATCTTGAAAGAATGCAAATAAAAGAGCATTGGAACAGCTTTCAAGTTTGGATCTACATTTACAAATTCTGCAACCTCACATTAACATTTTCTTTCAACTAAAGAATTATTCCATTCTGTTGATTCAGTTCTTTCATTCTTCTCATTCATGAATGTGAGTTTTGTATGAGACAAAAGAAAAAAAAGAGCAGTGGGCTTATTTTAAAACAAACAAAAAAAGAAACTGGTTCGTTTCACACTCAATCTGTTACCGCCAACACCCTAGTCATAGTAAGGTTAGAATGCCACAGGAGAATCAAATGCCTTCATGTTCTTTGACACAAGAATTACACTAATGAGTCCACTGTGCCGTGTTCAGCTTCTGTGGTCAGATTACCTTGGTGTGCCATAGTCTCACATTTAAGTAAAGAAGCTTAAATTAGGCTTATTTGAGGACTGTACAAGAACTTGCACTGCTGGAGACAATCAGAATTTTGTTTGGATAAAGTAGGCCATTTAAGAAATGACAGAAACTCACCTTTTCTGTAATGGCAAGAACTCTCCCCGAACAGCTTGTGGGTGACAGCAGGCCTGTCTCAGCCGTAGCAAAGGGTATAGAATAGAAGTCACAGTCCTTCTATCTAGGCTGCTAAGCTTAAGAGTCCAGTCTGAAATCTTCCTGAGTTTTGCCAATGCATCCTGGCAGCACACCTCGTGCTGGCGATGATAGAAATGTCTCTCCACAGGAGAGAAGTGAAGCCAGTGTATATTTTCTGTCTGAGGAGGGATTTGAATCTGAAATTAAAAAAAGAAAGTGAGCAATTTGCAAATAAAACTACTGATGTTCTAATTCTAATTTCTAATTTGAATTCTAAAATTCAAAACTTTTATTTACTTGGTCAATCACGTCCTTCTTTGCTGATCTCCACATTATCTTCGCAATTAGACTGTAGAGAGGCCGGGGATTTTTCCTGCAATAAGGTCGATACAGTAGCTGGTCCCACCAATGCTTGACCCAATAAGGATCAACTCCAAGAAAAAGGACTAATCCATATAAATCTGACAAGAAAAAAAAGTGTTTCTGTTTTAATACTTTGCAATATGTCTCAAAAAAATTAACTGTCACACAAAGGCTATCAGGCATAAACCATCTCCATTCTATCCTTTATCTTTTGCACTTGTTTTCCAATCACTCCCTCAGCAAAATATTTAATTTAACATAGGGGACTGGGTGATGGAAGGTGAGGGTTCTCTCCTTCAGCTCATTTTTGATTTCCACACAACTTGAGAGACTACAGCTATTTGTGAGACACCTTCCTAATTTCAAGTTTAGCAGAAGGGAGCGAAGAATTTAAACCTATTCAGAGCAGTGGCAAGAGACAGAAATTACACGATTGCATATGGTTAACTGGGTTTGCCAGGTTTTTCTAAACCAATATTGCTCAGCATCATTACTTCAGAGCCTGCTGTGCACCAACTGTCTGCGGCCCACAATCCTAGAAGGGGCTGCAATTCAGAAGAATTTTCACTTCTCTACTAATGCATAAGAAATTAACAAAAGACACTTCAATTGTTTTCTTGCTAATTGAGAGAATACATCTTGCTAATTCTGCCTAATTCAGAAACCTGTCACTTCTTGGAATGAAATTTAAGGACATACTGACTTTAAACTACTGTCTAAATCCTACTGAAAAAATACAGAAGCACACATTTAAATGGTGCATGTGGATACTGCAGAAACAGAGATATGTGATGATATCTTATAGTTCTTGAAAATCTGGTGGCTACATTCTTATTCTGTTAGCTTTATCATAATTCAGTATTCAGCTGAAAGCATAAAGACGTTCACCAAATACATCATAGACCAGAGGAAGAAAAATCCTGGGAATCATTTCTACACAAGAAGCAATTGTTTATCCAGAGGTCCTATCCCACTGCATTACAGCAGCAGTGGCACAGATTGAAATGAGTCAGCAGTTTTCATCCCACCGTGATGGGGGCTGCCTTAGTATAGCCTGAGAGTCTGTCAACATGTATTATGAACTGTATGACAGTTCAGATATGTATTAAATCAACACCATCGCACACAGGACCTTAAAGGAGTTCACCACGACACTAAAATCAATCACTCCTTTCCTCAGCTCTGCTTTATTAATGATGTATTCTTACAACTATTACATATATTTATAAATTTAATTCACAATTCCATAATGACTTAATTTAAAATATAGATTTTTACAACTTAGTATCCAAACAACAGTCCACAAATGCTTACACTGCTTTATATACTTTCAAATGCATTGCCCCAATGTGCAGCATATATTCCAAAATCCATCAGAGAACACAGGAAGACAAAGCAGTTAATCAGCTCCCTTTCTTTTATTCTATCTCTGTCTGAAGCCCATCTACAGAAACTGAGCACCGCACAAAAAAAAAGACAAGATAAATGTCACCTGCTAACATACAGCTACCTACTCTACACATCTCAATTCTTTCAGTCCTTACATAAGGACTTGAGACAGTTTCATAAGCTTTTGTGTGATTTTTAGAATTTATATCCATGGCAGTGATGCCCATGGTAGTTCATACAGAGCTATGCAAAAAGCAAATACAGCTTTGCTTGCTGTGTTTGACAGTTCACAGGATTCTATAACCAGAGCAGACTATCTGCAATATAGAAGGGTTAATATTTATCCACTCCACTAAGTGAAAACTGAAGAACAGACTTGAATCAGCTAATAGACATAAATCTTCTCTGCTCCCCAAAGCAGTTGTCTATCTCAGGGAGACAAAAATATTTCAGCTCTTTGATTTTTATATTGATTCATGTGTTGATGGCTTTATTATCATGCTTAAAGTTTATGGCTTACAGAGTTAGAGTACTTAACGACTTCAGAACAAAAATAGCAGACATTTTAACTGCTTCAAAGCCTCACCTAATTATCAGCAAAAGGAAATCCCACAGATTACACTGCTCCATAAAATCTCACCTTCTAATCCTCGCTGAACAGGAGTGCCACTGACACACCAGCGATTGATTCCACTCAAACGGAGTGCCATTTCAGCAGCCTAATGAAAGGACATAGAGCCAATGGTAGGAAAGAAAAAATAGAGTGGAACGCAGTCTGACACCACCTTATTTTTGAGAAGTCTGAACATCTTTTCAGAATGTACCCTTAGACCTAGAAGCAGCACTGGTGCAATATATTATAAAAAACATATATAAAATTTTTGATCTCTTTAGAAGGTAACTGGAAGCTGATAAAAGCCATGTCCTCTTCCAAGTAATCAAGTGCAATTAAGGGCTCACAAAGGCAAACAAATAACAAAATAAACTGCATACTAAAAAAAAAATTAAACATTAAAGCCTGTAAGGCATTATATAAGTAACATTTCTGTCTTTCTGTCTTGGGCAAAAAGACTGGACAAACACTAATTAAAATAATCCCCCCTGCAGACTGTATCCCTTGAGTTTGCAGACAGACTGCTGACTATTTTAGTTTCTAGACCCAAAGGACATATCTATGCCTCTGAACCACATCACAGAACAGGCTAGTGTCTTGTTTGAAACTATCAAACACCATACACAATATGATGACCTAGTTCTTTAAACTGTCAGTATAGATTATGTTAAGTATTTTCTGAGCTGCATATACTTCAAAATCTGCCAAAATTCCAACAGGAGAACCATTTTATAGTAAGTATCTCCAACGGAAAATTCACTTCTGAAGAACGAGGGACAAAGACAAATTACATGAGCGTACTCTGAACATTAAGATGGGGAGAGAAGAGATTACTCTATTATTTACAATAAACTTGTCCAAACATTTTCAAGTTAAATGAACGCATGACCAGGAACGTCATACCTTTGCAGTAGTGCATTCAACCATTTGTGCTTCATCGAGGCAGATCCTCCACCACTCCACTGCTACCAAGGGGCTGGGGATGGCCATGTAGCGCTTCTGGTTCCTGAAGCGGCGCCCGTCCTCGCTGTTACTGTGCGGAATGTCTACGTAGTTCAGCTCGGTGCGCAGGACGTCGTACGTGGTGATAACCACCTCCTGCTCTGCCAGCATGTGCGGCTGCAAAAAGCCGTGCTTCTTCACACCTTGATACACCTACAGAGATTTACAGTCAACAGCACAACAGCAAAGAAGAGACACTTTGATAAAAATGCTAAAATATCAGTACAGCTTAATATGTGCTTTTAGCAGTGTTGCTCATATAAAAAGAAACTATTCATATAATAGCATGGTGGGAAATTCCTCTAAGTAACCTAATAATGAATACAGTAGTCATGGATGCAAAATCTGTAACTTTTTATGACTTTGCAAAACTTTTATTTCCTCCTCTGAAGGAGAGAGGACTTCATTATTTTCTACAACAGTTATTTGTAGGTTAAGTATTCTGTAATATTGAATGGAACAACATTATGTAAGTCACTGTTACATGTTCAGTCTTCCCCTCTCCTTTAGTGCAGATGTATTACCTTTCTCCCAAAAACTTTACTCACTAAAATTTAATGGATGATTAGGCAAAGACAGAAATATTCATCAAAATATATAAAAAAACCAGAAATTACTCTCTGAGTACAGTTTTACCTACAGAGATTTAGGAGAGGAAAAAAATATAACCTAGGTAAAAAAAAAAAAAATCCCTGTGCACTAGCAGAAAACTTTCATATTGACGTTTTTTCTATTATCAGAAGTACTTTTCTTATCTCCCTTGTAATATTAAGCCAAATCCCTTTAGAAACATACACAAGTTAAAATAACTGCTCTTTACTCCTTGATGATCAGCACATGACTTCACTGTTAATTTCACTCTTAACCCTCCTTTTTCTCCCAGTAGTAATCTTCCTCTATATTTGTGCATATGGCAACAGTGTTTCTGTCAACTGAAAGAAACACCTGCCATTAATTTCTTTCTGTTCAGCCCCAGAGTGGGACAACAGAGCAACCCAGATCATTGCAGGTGAAACGAGAGAAGGGGAGCTTGGAAGGGGAAGAAAAAAGAAACAAATTAACCAAAAAGAGCATGCTCTGTGAAGCAACCAAGAAGAAACAAACAACTGCCAAAGTCCAATGATTTCTTCAAGTATTTATTAATAGATTTTCTGAAGATTTATAACTTGGCCAAGTTTTGGTTGTTTTCACAGCAGCAGGAAAAAATCTGCCACAAAGCAAGACCTACTGATAAATTTCAATATTTTGTTCTATTATGTAAAACCATTAGAATTTCCCATGGGTTGTAACCAGTTGAAGAGTAAAAAACACACTTCACATGCAATGCAAAAGCTATTAACACAGGAAACTGATTCTTTGAAACATCTCTACTACTTTCATTTTACCTCAACAGAAATCAAACTCCAAATTTTCATTTTGAAGCAACACTGAACACAAGTCTCAAAGCTGGCAGTTCTTGAAGAATGGAAGATGTCACACAGTTTAAAGTACTGACATTCAGTATTTAAACTATTTAATTGTAACCATGTAAATCTATTTCTGATGATTTTCATCAAAGCTGGTATTAAACTTGGACTGGGCCCTAGGCAAACCATGCGAGTTTTACACATTTGTTAGTTCCTGCATTAAATCTAATTGGATTGCACACACAAATAGCATTGGAGACCTAGAATTCATTTATATACTCGGCAACTATGCATAACAGCCAAAGGTACCAGATGTGTCCTTGAATACGAAGTTATATCAATCTGCTACTACTTTGTTCAAAATACAAGTGATTGACAGTTTTCACAGCTCTTGATCATTACAAAGGTTCTTGACTGCTAAAAGTATGAGGGACAAAACTTGTCTGCATTGGTAATAGAAGACTCTTGAATACTGTGATAACTGTGTTTTAAAGAAATAGCCATTTTTACTCTAAGTATAATTAGGTTTATTCTAGTGACAGAGTTATTAGAAATCAAGTGAAAGGACAATACATGAATAAGTAATATCCTAATAAATTTGGCAGATGTTATAGAGACAATGCCAAGTTGTAACAGTACTGTTTCCAGTAAACACCAATGCCCAAGACTTCTTTTAGAAAGCTTGAGAATCAGAAATGCAAAACTACAGGTTTTACCTACAAAAACATTTTTTATCTAGAACAAAAGGCGGAGCAACAGTCAGAGAATTGTTTAAGACCAAGTGTACAGTGAGACAACACTGACAACATCCATAGGACTTTTTAAGTTCCTTAACAGTCTTTCGAACAGCCTTCCCTCTCAGAGACCACATATTGCTGCAACTGCTCAAAAATTTGCTTTCAGTTGCTGTACAATCTAGTCCACTGATTTATCTCCCAGGGACCAACTAAAACAGAAAAAAAAAAAGAAAATCTAATTGCAGACCTTCTATCTGGGACACCGATGCAGCACATAATGCCAAAGCATTGGTCTAGCAGCAACAAATGTAGAACTCTGACACCAAAAACAAAGACCTCTGAACTTTGAGTGATGCAGAATATCAGACAGGAAGCCTCGAGCCTTGATAAAATAATTCTCCAGAATATGAAGTTACATAATCTTACCAGAACTCGAAGAGATGATGATCTTACATGCCTGTTGATCTCATCTACCCACTGGTGACAAATAGAACTCGGAGAAATGATCAGAGTTGCTCCTGTGGGAACTGGTTTCATTGCCACAAGGCAATGGGGACAGTAGAATGGCCTGCTCTTCAGGTTCTCCTCTTTGTAGTTTACACATTCTGCATGCTGCCACAGGTAACATTTCAGGCACTGCACACGAGCTTTGTAGTCAGCCAGTCCAAGCTCACCACAGATGCATTCAAAACGATATTCAGAGGTATTGAATGGAAATACAGAACTGGTATGTTGTACACTACTGCCAGCACATTCTTGAGAAAGTGAGGACTGGACCTTTGGGATTTCCTGCTGAACAACAGCTGTAGTTTTAGAAACATCAACATCAGGATGACTGCTCATGTCACTGGAGACAAGGAGGCTGTCATGAAAATCAGGAGACTTTGGGACCACAGTTTCTTGCTTAACATTCTTCTCTTCTACAGAGCTCTCATGATCTGCTTCAGATTTCTTGCTATTTTTACTAGTTGTACAATAATCATGTTCTTCCATGGCGATATTCTCATGTGAAGCGGTTTTAAAGACCTTTTCAGATGTTACATCACTGTTTCTTGATTCTTTGGTTTGAGTTTTAGCATCAATCAATTGCTTCTTCTGAGTGTTTTCTGAAGTCCTTCCTACCTGCAAAGTAAAATTAACCAAGAATGTCAGACTTTACATTCAGACTTGCCCAGTGACATTTAATATTTACCAGCGCTACTCAATGTCTTCATTACTGACATAGCCAGAGGGATCAAGTGCACTCTCAGCAAATTTACAGATGACACCAAGTTGAGTGGTACAGCTGACATATCTGAAGGGTGGGATGCCATCCAGAGCGACCTGGACAAACTTGAGAAGAAGGGCCCATGGGAATATCATGCAGTTCAACAAGACCAAGTGCAAGGTGCAGCACATGGGTTGGATGAACAGATTGAGAGCAGCCCTGCTGAGAAGGACTTTTGGGTGCTGGTGGGTGAGAGGCTGGACATGACCCAGCTACGTGCACTTGCACCCCAGAAAGCCACGGTGTCCTGGGTGGTATCCAAAGCAGTGGGCAGCAGGGCCAGGGAGGGGATCCTGCCTATCTATTCACCCTGATGAGACCCCACCTGGAGTACTGCAATCCAGCTCTGGGACCCACAACATAAGGAGGATGTGGACCAGTTGGAGGAAGTCCAGAGGAGGGCCACAAAGATGACCAGAGGGCTGGAGCACCTCCCCAATGAGGAAAGGCTAAGAGAGTTGGGATTGTTCAGCCTGGAAAAGAGTAGGCTTCAGGCTAAATTATGGCCTTCCGGTACCTGAGGGAAGGCTAAAAGAAGCTGTAAAGGGACTATTTACAAGAGCACGTAGTGACAGGACAAGGGGGAGTAGTTTTTAATGAAAGAGAGTAGGTTTAGATATTAGGAAGATGCCCCAGCCCCAGAAGTGTTCAAGTCAGGGTTAGATGGGGCTTTGAGCAACCTGCTCCAGCGGAAGGTGTCCCCACGGCAAGGGGGTTTGGTATTAGATGAGTTTTGAAGTCCCTTCCAACCCAAGCAACTTTCTCCTCACCTTTTTTTTTTTTCTTTTAATGAACATACAAACACATAGATATTAAGGGTTTCTATCAGTTTCCAGTTTGAGGATTTGGTTAATGTTTACCAGTGTTTGAAATACAACTTCACAGTAAGAACAATACAACTCCCAGTGACACTATTTTAAAAGACTAATGACAATGTAGTAAATATTGTAGCCACAAATTTTATCTACTTATGATTTCTGCTTCTTTATTTATAAGTGTCAAAGCAATTGCTGCAGTTTTCTCCATTTTTACCATTAAATCAGTGTCACTGAACTAGTGCATGCAGACAGTCCAGCTGAGAGCAGCACACAATAGGCAGAAAAAAGAACAGCTTTTGCAACATTCTTTGAAGTAACTATGGCAGCATGTTTTACCTGCTCTTTTGTTCGCTCTCGCTTCTTCTGTTCCTTGTAATTCTTTCCCAGCTTGAAAGACCCAGCCAGACCATGTCCTTTAACTTGTTCTACCACCTGTTCTGCAATTAGTTTTTCTAGAGTTCTTTTGAGAAGCCGTCTATTTCTCTGCGTGTCATACCTATACATAGAACTGATGTACTTAAATATTGCAATAATGGATGCTCCTTTCTTCACATTCATTTCCTTTACAGCTGCTAGTATCATTACTCGTAAGCCTGTATGAAGAATCAAAACAAAACAACTTACAGCTTTAGATAAAATGAAGTTACCTCACAGAATGTGTTTTAAGGGAATTCTAAACAGAGCATTCATCAAAAAAATGCTGATAGGCAGCAGTTATGACAAGCTTTTACTTGACGCAGCTCTACAGATTCATGTTCTAAAGTGATTCTAAAACAATGTTGGATAGCAATAGAAATAAATCACTCAATTTTCTAACTGAGGCATTAAAAAGCTTATTTAATTTAAACGCATTAACTCTTTACAAAGACCTCTAGTTAATGGAGCTCTGTAGCACAGAGTTCTGAGTTAGTAACTTTACTTTGAACTGTGGATCACTTGTTTGTAGCATGCAATCCTAACACGACAGTGCTCAGCAAAAGAATAATTTCGTTCTGAAGAAGTCAAGAGTAGCCTTGAACTCACAGTCAGTAGCCAATATAAGACAATGCTAAAAGCAAAATGTATTTTAAAAGTTATCAGAAATACTTACTGGGATACTGTATTTTTTCCTTGAATTTAGGCTCCATTTCCTTTGGTTTTTTCTTTTTATTTCCCTCTAAAGGTTGAGGTGGAACAAAGAAGTTCACTAGCTTACCCTAATGCAGACAACATTAAATAGTTATTAGCTCACAGCCTCTTCACAGTCACTCTGACCTTCATTAATCTCCTCACATTTGAAAGTAAGCATGAGCTGCTACAAATGTATGTTCTGATCTCACTAATTTGCTCAGATAGCTCATTCTTAATTACAGAGTGGCACATCATTCAGTTCAGTTTCTTGGCAAACCGTGTTCAGCACCCTAACCAAAACACAAAGAGCAGCTCTGAAAGCCTCCTGAGTCCTCCACTTGCTTTAGCATTAAGTTGCAGGAATCTACAGCTGTAAGTGATCCAAGTTCCTGATGGGGGAGGAAAATATATATTTAATATACAGCTAGATGCACAAAAGGAGGTAAGCAATATAGAGGAAGAGCCCTAGTCAGCTATAAAAAGTTTGTTTCTCCTTTTAGGGATTGCCTCCCAAAATTTCACTTTATTATTAGAATAATATATTAGCTGAGACGTCTGTCCCAACTACTTACATCATGAAACAGTCTCAGTAACTCCAGCCCTCCAAAAGCTCTGGTCTCTAGCTATTGCTGTCAGTCAGTGTCCAGGCACTTTAGTGCTTATACTCCTCTCTTTGCACTACTCAGTGATGACTCTCTTATATATTTAAGAATCATCTTATTCTCTCTAAAAATTGAGGCCTTTTAACTGATAAAATTACAAGCAGGCAGATCACTATGATAAATGTACAATGAAACTGGCTGCCATGATTTCCAAGGGATGGAACTCATGAAGTGGTGAGAGTTTACTCAAGAATAATGGTTCTTTCCCTTCAGAAAGGATTATTTGGTTTAGTGGATGTGCCAAGTTTTCACAGTATGCATGATGAGGAAAGCGAAAAGACAGAAAACTGCTGCTAAATAAGCTCATTTATTACATGAAATAGAGGAAGAGCAGAAATCTTTATTCAGAACGTAAACTGTGCCTATTTTAGCACAGAACAAGTGTCTAATGGATGTTTGACACTCATCAATACAATGAAGTGAAGGAGAATGACCTCCAACACAGTAAACTAAATTATGTATTTATACACTCCTGAAGCCTGTCCTAACTATATTAACAGCACAGTGGCCTGATAAAACCATTGTACAATGGCAAAGGATCAACAGCTTCTCATGCAAACTATTCCACCATTTATGCTGCCAAGTATCATGGTCCTACTAAGGGAAAAACTTTCACAGCAATACAGCTTTAAATATGAACTTCTGTAAACCAATAATCAATAAACTCAAGAGAAGTGCACTTGCATTCATTCTGAAAAGCATTTTCTTCATAATAACTGTCAACCTGGTCTCCTTACCTCAGGTAATGTCAGATCATCTTGTTTAATGTCTGGTCCAGTATGATTCAGAATAAGAGCCAACACTTCTACTGTTTTTCCGAGACCCATCTCATCTGCCAAAATACCTCCAGGCCATTGGGGTCCAGCAGTTGGATACTCACGGATAATACTAAAATTTAAGTACATTCCCAGTGAAAGCCAGTAACTACAGAATGTTGTGACAGAGAAGCATGAGTTCAGGGACATACAGCACAGCTCCAGCAAGGCAAAGTTTGTCAGGTGAGGCATTATCTTTTTTTGGTTAAGCCGAGATTAACAAAAACTAGCAAGTTTTTTTGGTGTATGAACCTGACCAAGACAAATATGCATGCCAGGATTTTTAGAATTTTTTCACCTCCTATTAAGCCTTGCCCTGCTAACCTTAACATATCATAGCATTAGTCTCAGAAAATTTAAAATATTTTTATATTCACATGTGAAAAAGATCTGAAAGTTACAAAGGGAAAAATAAAACTAGCAATCAAAAGGTTCTATTTTGACCAAGTTAATAGAAAAGAGAAACAGATTTAGTAATGTAATACCTAGCATTAATAAAAAGTATTATACTGCTGCCTTCCTTTGGGCTTTAAAAACATTGGATCATCAGAAGACCAAAGCCTCCAATACTATAAGTGTAAAAAAGTTAATATTAAACCACTAAATTATTAACCTTTCTTTTTAAGAAAAGTTTTAATACTAATAAAAATAAGCTTTACATCTTCAACTTAAGATCTACATATTTATCTGTGCATTACATACTCCAGTTCATGATTATTTTAAAGATATCACTGTTATAATTCTTTAGCTGCTAACTGAAAAACAAGTTATGGAATATCTTATGCCCTGCAGGATAAAGCTTCCAATATGGTTTTCACAAAGCACAACCCTGAGGTGTCCCCAGAAAGAATAACTATAAAAACATACCAGCCAGTAAATGGATTATAATAGATTTTTACTCCATCCAGAGTGGTCACCTCCCGCCATAAGAAATGCAGTGCGTTTTCTACGGAGAAAGTGTTCATGTTACTATGATAAAATTTCTCTATTAACAGCATACTCCTTAGAATTATTCAGCCTTTTTGTGACATTAGGAGACAAAAAGCTGAAGTCCACCTCCACAGGGCTTTACAACCAACACAATATGTCAACTGCTGTTCAGCAAGACCTAGCTTATCATTTAGTGTACTATAACAGCTTCATGAAAATATTAATGAAATAATTCACAAAACTTCTAATCAAACAGCAAGGAAACGCTACTGCTGACAATAAAATTACACTTTCCTCAATTATGAAACTTTTTTGGATCCATATACTTGCCACTACTTGGAGTACTTGTGTGGTTCTCTCGGTGAAGCATCCAGTTCACAGCCTCACTCTGGTATGGCCTCAGAATGGGAATTAATGCAGGATGCTGCACATCCTTTCTCAGTAATTCGATATCCTGCTGATGGGTGTGCCTTACAAAGTCATAAAGCTCTTCAATATTTTGTCGCTCTAGTTCCATGTCAGATTCTTCCTCATCTTCCTCTAGTTCATCTGCATACACCAAATAATTCAAAACATGCATTATCAATCAACTTGCGACAACATTTCAGTAAATTTTGGAGCAACATATTTAGTTTACACATATGAAAACAAGCAAAGCAAAGTGTCATTTAAACATATGCTATGACTGCATCTGACTCAGCTAGCAGCAGTAGCAATGAGCAGTTTAATAACTGAGATAAAGGAAAACATTGCAACAATAACAACACTAATAATATAGTAATAGCAATGAAAAGGAAAAAACAGGGAGATTAAAAGAACCCAAGATACAAATGATGCACAAGACAATTGCTCACCTCTCACTGATCAATTCCCAGCCCATCCCCAAGTGGCAACTGGTGGCTCCCAGCCAACTCCCACCAATTTATAAGCTGAGGATGTTGTTCTCTAGTGTGAAATATCCTTTTGGCTGTCCTGGGCATGCTCCCTCCCTTCCTGCACCCCTGCAGAGTAAGGACTGAAAAGTCCTTGACTTGGGGCAAGCACCACTCAGCAAGAAGTAACAAATGTTACAACGTTATTGTCACAGTGAATCCAAACACATGACACTGATCAGCTACTAAGAAGAAAACTAACTCTATCCCAACTGGAACCAGGACACCTAGAAGTCTATGGTGATTACAGATCTATACATGATCAGCAAAGCTCTTTCTTCAGAATTTAGGTATAGAATGACCAAAACTTATTTAATAAAGACCTTCCACTAAAAAATTCTAGTTGGTACAGAATCACAAGTATCTCACGCTTCTGATTTTAATAGCAATAAATGACCATGCAGAAAGGAGAAAAATAAACCCTAATTTATTCATCTGGTTAAGAAAATTGTAGCAGCAGAACAACATGTAATTCTCACCACTTTCATCACTTCAAAAATTCAGACAAGTCAAACTAAAAACCCACCTCAAGAGAAGTAAGCATCCTTTGGGATCCTACCCTTCTTTTCTACCCTCTGGGAAAGAAGGCCATGTGCTTATGTATTTTTCACATAATTTGGATATATGGGCATACACAGAATTTAAACAACGTAGAACAAAAATTCATTAAAAATTCAAGGGTTGGCATTCTAGAAAACAGGTATGAGAGAATGAGAGACTTGGAGGCCAGGTTTTAACAGTGTTCTAGGCCTAAAATTAAAACATCGGTATCAAAAAAATACAGACCAGTTCTAAACCTAGCTAGCATTAGAAATAAATTCACCCTGCAGAATTTTTGTATTAAAAAAAAAAACCAAACAAAAAACCACACCAAAATTGGAAGCAGGTCAAAGCTATCATTTTCATCATAAAGTGACCTTAAAGTATATTTAACATTCTAATGAAACAGCTAACGGCTGGCACACTTAAATCAAATTTTAATTCTGACGCCTCAGGCTAACAAGGAAGAGATGTATCTGGCAAAACCCAGAAAGTTTAATCTTAAAATAAAGTTCAGGAGCTGGTATTAGGACTCTCTTTCATGAAAAGCAAAAGCTTGCTTTCATTCAAATGGGTGGTGAAGGTGAAGAATGATTTTCAAAACAAAACGAGGAAATTATATGCCTATATAGGGCAGCCATCAGCGCCTTCTCCTAATCCCTTTAAATCAAAGGAACAATCCCAGTGCTTCACAAGGGAAATGAGAATACTGAAAAACATTAAGTTTCTATGTATTCACGAAAATTATAAATATATGACTTGTAATGTAAAGAATGCAATCAGAGTGCACATGTGAGGTTATTAATGATCCAGCCAAATAAAAAGCACCAAGAAAGCACTCAGCTTTACATATTAAAGAAACCAAAGGGATCCTCTAACACATACCCCTCACATTAGGAAAAGAACAGAAAATTAGAGTGCTTGCAAAGTATAACTTTGATCAATGAATTCGATATATAGTGACACCTATCATTATACTTGCTAAAATAACAGTCTTCAAATCTCACATTTTTAAGCATAATAAACTGACTTCTACATAAACTAAGTCTATCCAGAATTTTATAGGAGAACAAAGACTTCAATATAATTTTAAGCAATTTTTTGAATACAATTGGATTTTTTTGTACATACCTTTCTTGCTCTGTTCATTCTTTCAGAGATTTCTTTTTCATTATTAAATGGTTCTATGTACCACAGGGATTTTGAAAAGGATGCTAAGGAAGTTTATCCCTCTCTCAGTTACTTATTAAACAGTGAATATTTAATTATGCTTTCAACCATTTCAAAATGTAATTCAGTTACAGAGGTCTCATCTTAATCTTTTTATGTTTGAGAAACAGATGGCATTGTATTATTTAGAAAATCAGTTTCTCTGATGCTTTTCAAGTATTCTCTTTAATTCCTTCAATGACTGAACTACAGTTCTGCTACTGCTTCTTGCAGTAGCATCTTTTCTTTTCCAAACTGCAGTATAACAATATCTGCACTAATGAAAACAGCCGAGATTAATGGAAAACTTGTTGCCTCATATATGGTAGTAAATAAACAAATACCAAAAACATCTTTGTACAAAGAATTTATTCTTCTTAGGAAAACTGAAGGTAAATAGGATATGATAAAAAAGGTAAGACGGCAGAGAACATCTGGCTGAACAGGCAGATTTGGCTGAGACTCGTGGAAAACAGCAAGTTTATGACCTTTGGAAGAAAGGGATGGCAGTTCAGGATGTTGTGAAGCTACTGTACTCAATTTTGGGCCCCTCACTACAAGAAAGACATAGAAGCTGGAGCATATCCAGAGCAGAGCAATGAAGCTGGTAATGATCTGGAACACGACTCTTATGAGGAGCAGCTGAAGGAGTTGGGGTTGCTTGGAGAAAAAGTAGATGAGGGGGAGGCCTCAGTCCTCTCTACAACTACCTGAAAGGAGGTGGTAGTGAGGCGGATGTTGGCCTCTTCTTCCAAGTAACTGAACAAGAAGAAATGGCCTCAAGATGCACCAGGGGAAGGCAAGATTGGGTAGCAGGGGAAAATTTCTTCCCATAAAGGGTTGTCAAGCATAAGAACAGGCTGCCCAGGGAAGTGGTTGAGTCACCATCACTGGAAATATTTAAAAGACATGTAAATGTGGCACTTAGAGACATGGTTGAGTGATTGACTTGGCAGTCCTGGGCTAAAACCTAAATGATTCAATGATTCCATATTAAATATTTTATCACTTTTTTTTCAGATTGCCGTAACATAGATGAACTTCCTGCCACAAAGTCTCAAAACCATCTAAGAAGGATATTAACAGAATTAACTGAGTACAGTGAGCAAAAATATATTAGAATTAAATGCAGCAGCAGAGAGATCATATCCCTTATTTGTATAAATCCTTGTGCACAACCCCATCAGCAGGAGAATGTGCTCATCAGTGGGGGGAACAAGAAGCTTCATCTTGGAATGTTATTGAATAGATTTCACTTTAGATGGATATTGATAAGTGTTAAAATATATACTCAGGTGTTATTTAACAAAACCTCAACTAATTCTGTTTAAAAATGGGTGGAACAGACTAAGTTGTTAGAAGCATTTAAGAGGAATGCATTGATCAGCACAGAATCAAGGCTGTATTATTTTATGCTGTATCAGTAAGTCCATGCTCAAAAACTGTTAAGAAAATGAAACTAGTTTCACAGTGCATATTTACCTGGGATCTTCCCTCACAAATATTATTCATTTCTGTGACATACTTTTTCTGAATTCAGAGCAGAGCATAATGCACGCTATGGACTTACACAGGGATTTAGTGATCATGTTTTATTCTCTAACACTTTCAGGATAATTCTTCACTTCTGATTTGGTTTCACTAACACTGAACATTATGTTGATGTGTTTACTGAGCTATACACCTACCTACTGAACTACAACCCTGCTTGCAACAGTTAGCAAAAAGGCCATAACTTTTTTCTTCTGCATTGTTTTCTAGTCTTCTATTGAATTTCTACTGAAACTCCATTGCCTAGTCTGCTTGCAAGCTTTCAGTTGTTCTTCATCTCAGTTATGCTGAATAATACATTTTAACACTGTTGATACCATTTCACCAATCACTCTTTTTCTCAAAGCATTAGTAATACATTAAGCTGCACATGCCTTTGTAGGACTTGACTGGTGATTTGCAATCGTTATTTCTGTTCCCTGTGTCAGCTATTTTACTTTGTCATTTACATGGCATTCATTGGCATGAAATCAAGACTCTATTATTTTATTTTACAGCACATAAAAATGTACATGCTGAAAAACGGTCAGACTCTTTACCAGCTGGCAACATAGCTCCTTTATGAACCTGAGCTGCTTGCATGGCTTCAGAAAAGTTAAGGCATGACAACCCAACTGCTCAGATCCACATTCTTGTCCCAGTAACTTTGAGGGGCATGTCTTACCTTTCAGAAAGTGCCTGTTTACCTGTAAGCCACGCTGAACCAGGTGTACACCTCTAGTGTACTGAAGACAAATGCCCAGGTTCCAGCAGAAAATTAGTTTGGATCTTAAAGTAAGCCACCAGTCATTTTCTTAACCATCTCTCTCCCCAACTCCTCCACAATGAGAAGATATGCAGAGAAGAAAACTGTGCTTTCTGCTATAGCATTACTTTTATTCCAGCACTCTTTCATATGCCTCAGACATCTCATGTCTATGAATTCTCTGGCAACTATTCTGCTTTTAATGCATTTAAGATAATGTATTTTTCCTAACAGATTTAAAACCACTACTATTCATTTCTAGACCTTAAACTATTTATTCTTCAGACCTTTTCTTGGATCTGATTTATTGTGCTTTCAAACCTAAACTGGCATATTTGTGTCAGTCAGATTTCAGTTTTTGGAAGGATGATTTCTTATGTGCAGTATCTTCCCCATTTACTGAGTTATATTGGCCCATCCCTTGGTATATCGCAAGTCTTTCCTCACAGTTGCATGTTTGTTCTTCGCAGCAGGTAAGGATATTCAGATTTTATTCTGTTAGCTCTTCCTTTTAGCTTCTCTTTAGCAAAGTTGCCTGATTTTTCAACTGTGCCTTTTCTAATCAAGTGCAGTCGTATTTGGGGTGGGTGCTAGGCTTCTGTCACAAGAACACAAACTCTATATACTACAGTCACTGCCAAAATTTTGAATCAACTCTGCACTCAGGAACGAGACAAAGGCTGATTGGGTTGTTTGGTTTTTCCACCAGCTTCCNTATTAAGTGTAATCTGGCAAACATATCTTTAATTCTAAAATGACACCAAGGCCCCTGTTTCTCAGTCTGCAATGGCATATTCTTAAAACTGTCATAAAGCCGCATTTTGTAGTTTCTTACATTGTAACTGCTTTACACTATAAACCAAACAGAAATCTATTGCTGCAGTTGTGTGATAAGCCCCAACCTGGGAAAAAGTTTTCAAAAATTTAATTCCTGGTTCTTTTACACTGTTACTGTATAATTCGGACAAGATACTGTAGATCTGTTCAAACAGCCCCCATGACAGTGAAAACTGTATTTAGTCCCAAAAAAGTAAGGACTCAAAACATCACTATGCTTCAGTACCTGTAGAGAAGAATTATCACTTCTAATTTCAGCATAAATTTATTAGCCGTAATAATGATTAAGGGCAAATAATAGTATTGAGTGAATTACCTAATAAGACTGCCTGGAAAATAAGAGCTGCTCTAGATGGCAGGAATAACTAGTGTTTTCTCTTACATTCACAACTACTACTACTTCCCTTACACTTACCACTACTACACAAGAAAAAACTGTTTCTGTTCATCAACAATCTTTATGGCATTACCTGGAATTAAAAAACTGTAGAACTTTTCCATGAGTTTTTGAATCATCTGATTAGCTTTTTTGGGTCTTCCACCTCCATCACTGAGAAATTCTGGTTTACTTAGCCCAGCTTCAAGGAGGTAAATTCCAACCTACGAAAAGGTAACACAGTTAACAATTTAATTAACTGTTAAATTGACAAAAATATTATTCAGAAGAGCATGAAAAAAAGTAACAATGGTTTGAAAATTAGCAGGTACAGACAGATATAATAAATCTACTAAAAACACCATGTAGTGGAAATACGACTAAAAGCTTCTGTGATCCCTTCAGGTAATAAATTGCTAATGAGGAAAGAATAAAAATATATTTCTAGGAAAAAGATGCACTGAAAACATTACAAAAGCATACAAAAACTATACATTTTCATCACATTATAAATACATAGTAGCGGCCACACTTTGTTGTTCTGATGTTTTTATTTTATATTTCAAACAAAAAAGGAAGAGAAGAACTTTCAAAATGCAAAACAAGGGTAATGACTGCATACCTTTAAAGCCTGAGCCTCTCCAGGTCTTTGATAAAGTCCAATTATCTTTTTCTTTTGCAACCATCTCAAACCTTCCAATATTTCACCACTTAAACTTGCTTCCACCAGAATACGTTGTTCGTAAGTGCCCAGGTATTCTTTTGTCTCATTACTGTACTCTTCTTCACTTCTTTCATGAAGACAGACCTGCAGCTCATCATCAGAGTCTCCTCTCATTAGAGTAAAGCTCCTGTTACGGAATTCGTCAGTTAGAATTTGCTCAGAAGGCAGACGAAGAGCAAATTCTCCCAACAAAGCCTTCCAGGACCTATCTGCACGATATGGCAAGACTATAATATTTAGCTGTACAGACACAGGAGTCAAGATGGAATAGGAATCTTCTTCATCGTTAACTGACAAAAACTTAACAGATTTTGAGCCACTGCCTTCTTTCTGTACAAGATCTTCATCAGTGCTATCATCGTTTATAACAATGAAGGATGCAGAAGTGCTTGGAACTGGAATATGGTCCTCATTAGTTACTTCATCATCTAATGCCACCACCTCATTTCTCCGGTCTTCATGCATATTCCAGCAGAGCTTTTTCTTCTTCTCTTCATCCACTTTGGATGGAGGTGCACGTTTTCGACGACTACTCATTTTGCTGTTTTCTAAAGGATATTTTCAGTATCTGCAAGGTGAAGTAAATCAGTCAACAACAGGCATTACAAAATCAAATGCTCACACTAGCATTTCACTGTGCAAAACTCTGGGACATAAACACATGCACTATGCACTCCAACTGTTCAGAAGTATTAGCCTTAGAGGGCCTCTCCTATTCCTGTGCATCACACAAACCTGGACATGAAGCACTGTATCGTACTAGATCTTATAATTTTGCCAGACAACTACAGATGAAGATCAGCAGAAGTGTTTCATTTCAAAGCTGTTACTGAGAGAATCTTGTGGGACAGATATAAATCAAGAAGAAGTGGAATCCTTCAAAGACGGGGGTGGAGGGAGACAGCAAAAAACAAAACAAAACAAAACAAACCTCCACAAACAAAAGATCAGGAAGTACAGGAGATTTGGGGGTGGGCGTGGGGTAAATACACATAAAATTCCTCTTTCCTTTCAAAGCCTACCTAGAGCTGAAAGTTAAATCAAACTTGACACAGGTCTAGTCTGAAGCTGCCACTACATAAAATAGTTTAGAGCCCAACCTATCACCTTCTGTCCTTCAAAGTCCCCACTGACCTTGCTACTTGAATAATTTTTCCCAGAAAACTGTGCATTCTAGGCCCTAGATACACAAACTGCTTGTGGAAGAGCCCTTAGTTAATTATTGTGCATTCCAGGAGGACCAATCTGTAAATTAAACACACAGTTTTACTGATACTGACTAACTGCAAACCTAAGTCAAGATGGACATCCAATTCCTTAACTGGACCTGGGCACAGAACAGATTTTGTGGATAAAATACAATAAAATAAAGTACAGGTGCTAAATGGTATATGTGAAGCACCAAATTACAGAATATTAGACCCATCTAAGAAACTAATAACTACAGAGCCCAAAACCACATGCTCATAATTAAATACTCAAGCAAGTAGGAAATTTTTATCAAGATTTTTTACAAGGAGCCTGAACACAGCAATAGATCTGTGACGTCATATTACACTTCATCAGTATAGATATTTGTGTCAACTTAGCTTGTGTAACTTTTAAATGAATGTAGGAAGATGAAAATATTCCAAGCTACTAAATCCACTACACCATATCCTAATGTTAAAGAGACTTATGCCGGAACACAACAGAATTCCTGTTACTGAATAACTTTAGAAGGGTTTTGGAAAAAAAAATCCCAAAAAACATAACAAACAAACATTAATTGATAGTTCATGAAAACCAAAGGAAATATAGTGGAATAGACAAATCTTGCTGTGTTTGAAATTCAAACACAGAACCACAGAATCAATTAGGTTGGAAAAGACCTCTGAGATCATGGAGTCCAACCTGTGACTGAACACCTTCTCAACTAGGCCACTGCACTCAGTGCCATATCCAATCTTGCCTTAAATACCTTCAGTATGGTGACGCTACCACCTCCCCGGGCAGCTCATTCCAATGCCTAATCACTCTTTCTGTGAAAAAATTCTTCCAAAGGTTCAATCTACACATTCCCTGGCAAAACTTAAGGCCATTTCTTCTCATCCTGTCACAGTTGTTCGGAAGAAGAGGCCGACCCCCACCTGGCTACAGCCTTTCAGGAAGTTGTAGAGAATGACAGTCTCCCACAATTACACAACAGACTTGAAGGAAGGGCGAGTTTTTTATAACAATGCTCATGCACACGGAGCGATGCTGACAGTACTCGAAGCAAATCCCGACGGGGAGCACACACTGCCCTTAACCCAGAGGCAGAAGGGTCCCTACGGCATCCCGGCCCGCAAGTGCACGCCAGCTTGGGCATCGCACTCTAAGGGACAAGCGGGAGGGAACCGCTCTGTGTGAGTGGGGTCTGCTCACAGCTCCAGAGGCCACAAGACGCCCGTGCCTACGAGGAGAAACACCAGCCGCACACGGGGCAGGGGAAGCGGCCGGGGTTGTCTGCAGAGGCGGCTCCATTGCCGCACCGAGCGCTCACCGCCCCCAGGGCCAGGCCCGGGGCCTCCCGCACCGCGCTCCGCCGCAGGGACGCGGACAGCTCTCGTCGTCTCGAACGAGGAAAGTGACTGGAAACTGGGGAAGGCGAGCCCAGCAGCAGGATGCGATACCCTCGGCAGCCGGCACTGCACCACCGCGACACTTGCCAGCGGCGGGCTCTGTGCGGCTGCAGTGACCCGCCGCCGCCCCCGGTCACCGCGCAGTCGGCCCGCGGCATCCACCGCTACCCGCGGCCACTCGCACAGGCCTCGGGCTGCCCGGCCTCGTCGCGCTGCGCAGGACTAGCGAGGCGGGAGGAGCGGCCGCTCACGGCCGTAGCGGAGGGCGGGGGCGGCCCTGGGGGCGCAGGGTGAGGGGTGCAAGGCGAGGAACCGCGGACGTACCGGAGCGGTGACGCTGCTGCCCCGGCGGCCGCAGCTCCTCCCGGCTCGGGCGGGCCCCCCGAGCGCCCGCGGAGTGGGGGCGGGTCCAGTGGGCGCGGGACTGCACCGCCCCCGGCAGGGCCGGACGGAGCCCCCGGGCACGGGGGGTGGACGGGGAGGCGGGCACGGGGGCGCGCGCGCACCCGCGCCGTCCCGAGCGGCAGCCAATGGGCTCCGGGAACCGTGACATTTGCCCCGCCCCTACCGACGTAAGCGGAACAAAGGACGGGAAGACGCAGGCGCAGGCGCAGTCGGGTGCGCCCCGGGCGATGGGGCGGGGTTAAATCGGAGGTGCCCTCAGTGGGGCGTGGCTGAGGGCGGAGAGAGCGCGTGATTGTGACGTCACGCCGGTGGGCGCGGCCACGTGGCACGCGGGCAGGGTGGCGCTGAGGGGTGGGAACCTGGTGGGGTCCGGGGAGTGCCCGGGGAGTTCCACCTGAATTTGGGGAAGAATTTCAGTGTGCAGGTTGTGTGCACTGGAGCAGATTGTCCGGAGAGGCCGAGGAGTCTCCCTCGCTGGAGATACTCAAGAACCGTCCGGTCGCAATCCCGTGCTGTATGTTGTAGGATGATCCTGCCTGAGCAGGGAGGATGGACCAGATGATCCACTGTGGTCCCTTCCGTCGTGACCCACTCTGTGATTTTGTACGTGAAATACTTGGCAGAAGAGAAGGGACTGTTCAGGCATCTGACAACAACGATTGAAAGAGCAAGTTTCTGGGCTGTTAGTACTGCGAAAATGCAACATCAGGCAAATTAATTTTTAACAATATAAATCACTTCAGTAAAAACTATGAAAGGAAGCTGGTGAGGTTGCTGAAGTGTCTGAAGCACAAGTCCTGCGAGGAGTGGCTGAGGGGGCTGGGGGTGTCTAGCCTGAAGAAAAGGAGGGACCTTACCACTCTACAACCCCCTGAAAGGAGGCTGTAGCCAGATAGGGTTTGGCTTCTTCTATCAGACAACCAGCGACAGGATGAGATAACCTGGCCTCAAGCTGTGCCAAGGGAGGCTGAGGTAGAATATTAGCAGGAATCTCTTTGTAGAAAGAGCAGTTTAACACTGGAATGGGCTGCCCAGGGAGGTGGTAGAGTCACCGTCCTTGGAGGTGTTCAAGAAAAGACTGGACATGACACTTGGTGTAATGGTATAGCTGACAAGGTATTCAGTCCAAGGTTGGACTTGGTGACCTCAGAGGTTTTTTCCAACCTAAGTGATCCAGTGATTCTGTGAAATGCACAGGTTGACAATTGGAGATAGCTGTAAATACACAAATAGAAAACTCTTTACAGCAAGGTGGTGGGGTTCTCTTTTATAACAATACTTTAAACTATTTTTAGGATTTGTTTTTACAGATTAATTCCTTACTTACCTGTGTTGATTTTCTGCCATTTTCAGCTTTTCTGAAAGAGTGGATTCAGAAGAGCTGCTCAAAACCATGGTATGCAGTGGCTTTGGAGTGTTGGCCCTTATGCTATGGTGGTTTGGTTGTTTTAATTCGCAATGTTTAATTTCGTATTCCTAGATTAAAATTAGCTTAAAAGGCATCACTTGGTCCTATGTTACAACAAGAAATTGCTGCAGAACAGAGATGAAAGGGAAGACACAATCACATAGAATCATCTAGGTTGAAAAAGACCGCTGAGATCGACTCCAGTCTCTGACTGATCACCTTGTCAACTCGATCATGGCACTGAGTGCCACATCCAGTCTTTCCTTTAAACACCTCCATGGACAGTGACTCCACCACCTTCTTGAGAGTCCATTCCAATGTTTAATCACCTTTTCTGTGAAGAAATTGCTCCTAATGTCCAACCTGAACCTCCCCTGACACAGCTTGAGGCTATGTCCTCTCATCCTGATGCTGGTTGCTGGGAGAAGAGGCTAACCTTCACCTGGCTACAATCTTCTTTCAGGGAGTTGTAGAGAGCAGTAAGATCTTCCCTAAGCCTCCTTTTCTCCAGGCTAAGCACCCCCACCTCTCTCAGCTGCTCCTCATAAGATTTGTGCTCCAGACCCTTCCCCAGCTCTGTTGCCCTTCTCTGGACATGCTCCAGCATCTCAGTGTCCTTTTTGAAGTGAGGGGCCCAAAACCGAACATAGAACTCAAGGTGTGGCCTCATGAGTACAGGGAGAGAATCATTTCCCTGTTCCTGCTGGTCAATCTATTGCTGATACAGGCCAGGATGCCTATTGATTCAGTCTGTGAGACAGTGAGCAGCTGAAGTGATGTGCTTCACTAGGAATTTGTGAAGCTACCTTGTTTCGCTCCTACAACTGGTATACATTCATATGCATATGGATAGGTAGGGCAGGCAGCCACCTTTAAAGGAGTGACATCCAGGTTTGTGTTGCAAGATGTAAATATCAAATTTTCTCATTCTGAACTGGCTCTCTTGATGGCAGGAGTGAGGGTAGACAGAGAACAATTTCCATCACATTTACTGTGGTGAGGGGGCCATGCTCTTAGTCTACGGCAATGTAGAGTCCCCCCACATGGGACCTCAGAGGTGTGACTCCTCATGTGAATGTCCTGCACCTGCTGTTGGTGACCTGATGCTGTGAGAAAGTCCAACGAGTGCCTGCTGCCTGCCCTCCTCCACTTGGTGAAGTTGGACTCCACCAGAAATGGGAAACAGGAAAAAAATCATACACTTCCAGAACTCCTGTAGAAATAGCGGACAACAGTTGATGCCTCAGTGAGATCTGTTCACAGTCTCATTTACAGGGCTGTTCACAGGGCCATGAATCTCCTAATGAGTCTTGCCCTTGAGTTAGCTCTTCTATTTCTATATTGTCCATGTCTTCTATTAATGATTTCCTCTACTGGGTTGGGATTTTTGCTTCCTTTGGTAATGAGGATGGTCTTTAAAGACTTATAATATAAAGAATTTGTGAATCTGAACTTTATTTTCTTATCTGTATGTCATGAAAATTAGTAAGCAAGAGAGGAACATTTCTGCTTTCAGAAGAGGGGGGAAACACAATGGCCCCAAGAGGGTGCCTGCTCTACATGACAGTATCTGTCTGAACCTCTCTTTTTCTCTCACCAGCATTTGGTAAGAAGTCTCCTCCCTGGTTCTCAGGATAAACAACCTTGTCATGATCCTTCTGCCAAGGGAAGGAAGAGAGAACTCCAAACAAACAGTCATGCTCTGGCCTTTCCCAGGTAGCCATTATCTTGGCACTGCTCAAACCCCTCCTGGCTCAAAGCTGAGAAGTCACTTCCCAGTTTTCCCTGCCCACTTACTGTGTCAAGACTTACCCCTTAGGACTTTTCAACACAAGAAGGAGAGGAAAATGATTCAGATTCGAAAATACCCTTGGGTAGAGGTGCAATGAAAGAACGCTAGAGGTCCTTTAACAAGTAACAGTTTTATTTGAAGAAAAATTCACATTTGTTAATGCAAAGATGAAGGCACAGAGTTAGCAAAAGGCTATCTTGGTAAACCTTGCACTATTATATGAGAAAGAGGAGGGTGGGAAAAAAGTAGAGAGAGAAAAGAAAGAAGAAGGGGGAAGAGAGAGATCTCGTCTGTCTTGCATCCAGTGTAGAGCAAGCTAATGGAGATCTTTGGAGAGTCAGGAGCACTAGTTCTGAAGTTCTTGGGTATACTCTGACACAGTCAGAGGCACAAATCTTACCAAGAGCTGTCCCTGCTTTGTGAAAGGAAGAGGAGCAGGCCTGTTGATTTGTCTGTAAGGTGGCTGTATTCTCAGTCTCTGTCATGAAGGATTTCAAACACCAGTTTTTACTTTTGGAAGAGGTGGAGGTGAGACTGTGCTGCCTTCATAAATGGGGGCAGGGCAGCCAATTTATATGTAAAAATAGCAGTTAATATGTAGAGGAACAAAGAGAGGGATTACAAAGACTGTGGGTCTAGTGAAAGGGCAGAGCAGAGCCATGACACCTTAGCATCACTCCCACCTGACTGCAGGGATCAGGGTCATCTCCCCCCCAGCACAGCATTCACACATCTGATGGAAATCTCTTAGCTGCGTATCTCATGGCATATCTCACAGAATCACAGAATCACTAGGTTGGAAGAGACTTCCAAGATCATCAAGTCCAACCCAGTCCCTAACACCTCAACTAAACCATGGCACTGAGTGCCACATCCAATCTTTTTTTAAACACATCCAGGGATGGTGACTCCACCACCTCCCCGGGCAGGCCATGGAACACTTGACTGTTATCTTGCCTGTTGTGGCTCCACAGGAGTGTTTGAGGCACTTCTTGGAAGGCTACAAAGGGGTCTCCACCTACTGTGTCTGTCCTTTGTATGAAGGAGTTTTGCTTTTCTCTCTAGCCACTTACAAACCTGTCTTTTGACATAAGGGTCGAGAGGAGGTGGAAAAATCCTCATTTCTATTCAGCAGCTAATGACTAAGGATCCCAGTGATTAGCACCCAGTAGTTTTTCTCCTGTTCTAAAGAACTTAAGTGCATGAAGAAGATAATTGCCATTTAATTTAACAAAATAAAAAGGAACAGTATAAAGAAAACAGAATATGACACAAAATAAGACCATGTGATTTTTTTGACCACACTTGAGTACATAGCCTCCCTTGCCCATGAATAAAAACTCCCCTACGTTTTCAGTAGCACTCTTAAAGCCCAGAAAGAGTGAGCAAATAAAATCAGGAGACCTGCTACTTTGCAAAGGGTTTCTTTTTTTGAGGGAGGATTGAGAAAACAGCATGTTAGTTGTTGTGGTATTTTAAAGTCCTTTTTTATTTGCAAAGGCAAGCAGAAATCTCTAAAGAATATCAGAATTGTATTTGTCTCCAAATTGGTTCTGGCAGGAAATGTGAATGTTTGTAGCAAATGAATAAAACTGAGGGCAGATAGACTCCACTGCCTGCGCTACAATGGCTGTATGTTATGCTGTGCCTCAGCAAACTCGTGTGTTACCCGGGTAGTTAACTAGCAGGAAAAATCTGTTCAGCTCCTTTGATAAAAATCACCATGTGACAGAAATGGAAAGATAGACCCCAGTGGAGACATAATATTGTTCCAGTCTATTCCAGATTAATAAAATTGTGGGCAGTATTCTGTGCCCTGGTAGGAAATTATTTTCGTAGGTTAAGCTCTACCCAAATTCCATACTGTTTGGTATATGTAATAGAAAATAATATAACTATCAGAGTGGGATTTTGAAAGTGTTATCATATAATTGCTACCATCTACAGTGCATAATGCTGCTTTGGGCAAAAGAGTGGAGGATTTAAATATTTTTGGAGAGCTACAAAGAGCAGAGTGTTACTGTGTGCCAGAAGCAATCATGTAAGCCAGTAAGCTAAGAACCCAGCATGCAAAAAACACCATGGAGCTATGATGGCAAGCCTCCCCATTTTCACTTCTTCAGGGCTTCCTCATTTTCCTGTTTCCTCAAAACACAGAAGTTCAACATATCACTTGTGCCCTTCTGCAGCTCCTGGGGGAATCTACCTGCACCCCACAGAATAACACACTGCAGGCCATCTGTCTCAGCTAACGTGTTTGCACAATTCTTGTACACCCTTGTCCATCTGTCACTCAGCTGAGCTACGTGCTGGTTTTGTGAAAACCAGGTGATACACCTGACCTCAGGACTGACAGCAGCAGCTGATCTCTCACTGGTGGGAGTTAAGCCCATCTCTCTTTTTCCAAGAGAAAAGGACAGTTCAAAAGACTATCTAAATATAGAGCAGAAAAAAAAAAAATAACCATGTCATTGCATCTAGGACATCATCTAGAGTTACTATGTAGGATTTGGAATCCATTTCTTGGAGTCATTTAAATATGTACCTAAATAAGGTGTTTTCATTGGTTCAATATTCTTTTTATAAGCATTTTTTTTTAATGTAACAAAAATGCATAAAGGAAAAGTTTGCAGTTCCTGAGAAAAAAAAACAAACCTTCTAATAAAACTGAAATTAAATAAATAGTTTATAATAAAATCAGTAAAAGCTTTTGGAAACTTAGGCTCAAAATATAGATGTTTGTAACAAAGTACAGGGCACAGTGGTTTGAACAAGATCTGAAGGATACAACAAAGAGATATTTCAGGCATTATCTATTAGAGATATATTTCTTGGCAGTGAAAAATGCTGATTTTCACACTCTGGCAAGAGAAGATTTGAATTCATAAACTGCTCTGTAATATAAAAAAACCAAGCAAACCAAAACTGCTTGCAAAATTCTTACCTATGTTTTATACTATAGAAAAAAGGCAAATCAAATTGAATTTGAAACAAAAATGTGCAGTCTTGTGGAACTATTTTATTTTGACCTCTTTCCTCATAAAGAAGGGATAAGCAGTCTTGGTAGTTTCTGTCAAAGAAAATATGAACTTTATCAGGGTTGTTATTTCTTTCATTTATCAACTTAGAAGTATAGAAAGATTTGCAGTTCTCAAGCCAGAAATCAGTGTATTTGTTTAACACCAATGAAAATCTGCCTCTGCAGATGTTTTCTTTGAGTTTAGCTGGGTTTGGTGTTAAAACAAGTATATAAAGATTGATGTAGCTTCATTGCAGAGGGTTAATAATTATTCTCTTCAGAAGAGTATTATATTAAATTATCTGTCCAAAATTCACCTTTGAGCCTGACCTGAGTCAGAAAAGGCAGCAGGTTTCAGCTGGGGCAGGCTGTGCACCGCCCAGCACTTGCTCTGGCTCTGGGCTGGAGGAGCAGGCAGTGCTGACTCATGGACTGCATGGGGCATGGAAGAGCCGAGGAGATGCCCCAAAGCTGTCAGCAAACTGCCCGGTGCTTCGGGAGATATGCACCTTACCTGGATGCTGTTATTGCCAAGCAGCGTTTCTGGTGGGAGACAGAGGGATATTTCTCTCTGCAGTATCTGAGGGGGGTGGATACAATGCGACACTGAGCCACAGGGGAGTTACAAGTGAGGCAGATCTCAGCTGGGCAGCAGAACCAGCTGCTTTCTGCTGCTACTGGCACCTGGTCCCTTATAACTATTCCCTGAAAGATGCAGTAAATGTGGAACAGGAGAGGCCCGAGTGTGGTGGTACTCAGTTGATGCTGCTGTTCAGGGGGAAGTGTTAAGACAGCAGAAGCCTTTAGACCCCCTGTCATGTGGGGCACTCTGGGTCACTGGAGCAAGTCTGTAGTAGGTGGCTGAATCATCCCTGAGCTGAGATTTTACTTTGGCCTGGGACATTAACTCACTAAGGCAACAGCCTTAACTAATAGTAAGAATGTTTTCTCTGGATATAAATGTCATTGTATTTCTAGATATGTGTACATTAGGTTTATTATTCAAACTATATTTTTGCCTGTCTTTAGCCTAAAATTTAGAAATGCAATGAGAAGTGAGCAATGAGAATTTAGTTTGGGGCTCCAAATGTGTGTTTTGGTTTGTTTTTCTAAACAGTACCACAGGGAGCCCAACCTAATGGGGACTGATGGAATGGCCCACGTAAGTAAGCAGCTCTGGTTTGTGGCTTATCACCAGCACAAGTGGTGCAAGCAATTTAAGTGTTTTGGTACTTCTATACATATTTGCCGCTTCAAGTTACAGAAACTTGTAATCAAATTTCAATATTTTTCTTAATCTCCAGCAACTGTAGGTATTTTCTTATTATTACTCTCTATTTTGCCTTTCCCCGGCCAGCCAAACCCAGATGTATGGATTTTGTTCTAGCTGTAAAACAACAGAAAATAATTCTGTGTCATCTGTGCTCTCACTAGGGTAGATGCATAACCTGTTATGTAGCTTTACAGTTCTGAAGTTTGTACACAAATGTCATTGATAAACCATGCTTCAGTCCAACCAATCTCCTTCCTACTTTCAGTGCTCTGAGGGGTTTTCTTTTTGACTGGTTTTGTTCCAAGGCATTGTCCTACATGGTGCCCCATCTGTGTACCACAGGACTGTTCATGCCTCCTAGCTGGGCTTAGTAGCATCCACATTCTCTGACTGGGGAAATGAGTCAGCAGAAATGACTGTGCATCACTGAGCATAGTCTCAGGGAAAAAAAACCCACCTTGTCACACAATGAAACAATGAAATATTACATCTCATGACCCTGCTTGAGTAAAAATAAACCTTTTTAATTGAGGAGGTAATTAGAAGCTATCGAGAGATGAGAGAACAGACATTTATTTGAAAAATGACTGTGAGACAAAGTAATGAGGTCAGAACAAAATAAATATTTTCCCTGTTTTCCAAAAAAGTATTACTTTTCATTAACTATGGTTTGTTTCTCTAGGCAATGGGTACATAATACAAAAATTTTGCAAAAATATTCTCCTGGGATGCTTATGGACGTGCAGATGTTCCTAGCTGATGAAGTTCTGGGTCTGCAGCACAGATGGAAAGGGATAAATGATTAAGATGTTCTAGGATATAAATAATAATACTACAATGTTGTGTGTAGAGATATCAGCAAAACAAGGAATGCTTATCTGCTGGCTTGGTAAGCATCTTGTTTACAGCTGATCAATTTTGCAGCAGTTCTGGCTCCTGCCCAAAGCATAAATTGGTGTGTTGCTGCCAGGGCCCCAGGGCCACCACCAGCCTAGATTGACCCCTCCTGGTCATCCCTGCTGGGCTGGGGAAATGGGAGGGGCCCTGTCTGCCCGGCTCTGCCCTGACAGAAACCTGCTGGAGCCTCCCACCACCATCAGCCCCCCGGGAGCCCTACAATATCTGATCCACAAGGAAACAAACCAATGAGGGTGCCAAGGCTAAGGGTGATTTTTCCTTTCACCCCTACTTGGAAACCACATTTGTCAGGAAGCCTTCTAGAGAAGATTAACCTGCTGGGAAATATCTGCATTATCCAGTTTAACCCAAGTGATTAGAAGTATGGCAGTGCCTTGTGCTGCTGCTGCTGGGATTCTAGAAAGGAGAAGAGTCAAGTGAGCTCCCTGCACTTGCTGCTGCCCTGGAGCTGGTTCTGCTTTGGGCACAGATCAGGGCATTTTTGAGGAGTGTGATGTCAGAAGACCTGAAGACACATCTCTGGTAGTGCAGAAATGTTAGGTTATTTGCAGAGAGCCAGCCTCTCACCATTATTTATGAGTTATCCACCAAAAGTAACCCTGGATGCCAAGTTTTGTTTTGCTTTCCTACCCTGGTAACTCCAGAAGAATTATTGCAGCTGCTGTTCTTGTTTCAAACTTTTTGCTCCTTGCTCTCAAGACAAAAATCCAACATCATTTGAGAAGGGAAATAGAGGTAGCATTTACACCAAGTAAATCCTTACAGATTTTTTTTTGTTTCAACTTCTTGTGACTTGAGAGCTTGCACTGTTTGGCCTGATTGGACTCAGCCAAAATTTTCCTTTGGGCTGAGCTTGCCTGATGAGAATTTGGTGTGGTTTGATGCTTTTGTGCCACCTTTCCCAGGCAATGTGCTTTTTTATACATCTGCTTCTGCACAGGCAAGGTGGTTTCCTGAGGAGCCAAGCTGATTGTTCCCCATATATGCTTTGCATTTCTGAGGGGTTCTGGTAAAGTTAATTTTGTTTCAGGCAAGAAAACTTCAATTTGAGTGATCTTTAAGATAAGTGTAAAGTGAAGAAACATAACAGCCTGCTCCTAAGCAGTCTTTATTGTTTGTCCTTCAGCTGCAGATACTTCCCTATCTCACAGGCCTGAACTATTATATGCTAAACAAATAGCTTTCTCCTGAATAACTCACTTCCAATACACAATTACCATAGTTATTGTAGGTATTGTATGCTTCTGTCCACAGAGTAAGAACTGCATCTAATCAAAATTATCCCATAAACTGTGTAAAGATTTGATACTCTTTACCAGAATTGAATGCAGATTGCCTTCAAAGCAAAGGTTTCTGAATACATTATCTACACTATGAAATTAAAAATATCATCCAACTGAATAACATCCTCCTCTCACCTACATTTCATATCTTTAACCAAGACAGTTAAATCAGAAAGAGATGAAGAATTTTATCTCAGCATTCTAAAAAGTACAATTTACAACTGTGAAATGTTAAGAGGCTTTTTCTAACACTCCTTAGAGATCTTCCACACTCTCACACATACCCTGCAGCCTCAAGGAGCCACTGTGAACTCTTGGTCTTTCAGCAGCAGGTCTTCCTTTGACACCTAATGGGCCAAGATTCTGTCTCTTCAGCTGTGAGGGTTTTGAACTAGAAAGCATATGCAGAGGTGGAAGGCATAGCTGAGATGCAGGGAAAACAGGTGTAGTCCTCACTTCATAGAATAATGCTTCCTCTGAGTTTTTACTGGGTAGACTTATTTTATTTACTATAAATTTTAATTTTACTATGTTAGAAATGAATGAGCAAAATTAAAAATGGACTACCTAATCAAAGCTGAAGGCAGCCTTCTCACCACATATCCCTGGATTCCTCTCCTTACCCTCCTCCTCAATTTCTAAAAAGAAAAATGAGGGCACAAACTTAAAAGCTGCATTAAATGAGAGTGGAGTTAAGCATATGTCCAGATATTCTTTGGGATTAGGTCCTATACATGTGTCATCAATCTATTAACATGTAGTCACAAAATGAAAGCACATAAAGACTTTTCATGTGAGTTTGGGCTGAAGAATCAAATTTTAGGATGATTTAGAAAATGGATTGAAAATGTTGTATAGTTTGAGTGTTGCATGTTACATTGTCTGGTAAAGGAGAGCAAGAAGAACAATGTACAGATTTGCATCCCCTGTTGACAGTGGTTGGAATTTAGAGAAAAATAAAAGCCAGCTAAAGCAAAGATAAACTAAGTGCAGGTACCATTTAGAAACACTAGGAACTGAGATGCTTATGTGCAGCACAAGCAAGTATTACTGGAATTTAAATAAAGATGTGGAAATCAATAGCTGTCTATTGCTGTAGTGACAGCAGCTGCCACATTGGTTGAGCTGGTGTGGGTTAATTTATTGAGGACTTTTGGTTTGCAGCTAAATAAAAAGTGCAGTGGTGGTGAAGACTCTTTTTAGAAGCTGTCGCTAAGAAAAGAGGAAGCAAAAACAACAAGCATATGCTATGAAAACAAACACATACCATATTTTTTGAGAAAACATCCTCTAGAATAAAGAATAAAGACTATGCCATGAAATTAGTATGTGCTTTCACAACAGACTTGTACAGAAAATTTGAAAACCACAAGGACACACTTCTCTACATAGAATCATCATGTATATGTGGACATTCTCTAAACAATGCAATTAACTGCTATTTAGACATTTTCTCTTTAGCGAGTTCTCTTAATTTATTGAAGCAAAAGTTGATTGCCTATGACCATTATTTGCAGTATGGCAATGTAGCTACTCAGCCATGTATTCTTTCTGTCCCTTCATCTTCTCATTGCTAAAGAAGCTTCAAGAATCGCCTTGTGAGTTACACTTAATAATCTACACATGATTTACATACATGAGGGGAATAGGGGTTTCATGAGGATCCCACTTTCCTGCACAAACCTAGTAATCAGGCATGTATCATCCATCCTCCACCCCTGAAAGTCATCTCTCATGAGTTGTACTTCCCCAGGACAGAGACATCCTGTTCTGCAGCTGGCCCAGAGCTGAGCTGCCTGGGCACCTGGTTGCAGCTGCTGGTTATTTCATTGAATCATAGTACGGTTTGGGTTGGAAAGGACCTTAAAGACCATCTAGTTCCAAGCCCCCTGGCCTAGTCCATCCATTGGACCAGGTTGCTCAAAGGCCCATTCAGCTTAATCTTAAACGTTTCCTGGGATGAGGCATCCACAGCTTTTCTGGACGACCTATATTTGTGCCCCACTTCCCTCACAGTGAAGAATTTTACCTGTCTCTCTCCCAGTGTGGGTATTTTTGTTGGTCTACTTCCTCTAGTTGACTAGTGACATTCAAAGATTTGCACAAATGTATTTACCTTTGAGACCTTTACAAATTTCAGTGTATTTTTTTCCACAATCACGCACTGAATATTTTTGGCATTTTGTCAGGAAGGGCTGTGGACGGAATAGGCATAGTTAACATACTGGCTTTATTTCCTCAGACAAAGAGGATAAAAGTGTTCTTTAACTGAGTGAGGCTCTTCTCTTGGAGTTTTCTTCACTGCTCCTAGCCTTCCTTTTTGATAATTTTCAATTCAGCCCCATGGCTACAAATAGAAAGTAAGATTTTTTAAAGAAACTAATGGTTTTAGGCACATTCCTAATGTCCAGTTCAAAGTGTATGAGAGGGTCTGGTATTTCAGAACACTGTTACTTCAATGTCTATAGAAAATCAGATTCTGCTAATGCCTTGTAAGCATGTTTTGCTCAGGTAGAGCAAAAAACCTGTAATAGTGGTTAAGGAAGACAATCAGGAGAGCAATCATCCAAGTATGATGGTTGGAGCTCTGTGGTCTATTCCATGAAGCAAATGTGAGCCATTAATGCTAAGTGGACCAGAGATATAAATGAAATATTGCCTACTTTGAGAAAGGACAACGAAAGGCAACTAGCTGATGGAAATTTGAGATAAGAAGCATTTGAATGTACTTACTGAGGACAGGCATTCACAGTCAATGAATTCAAGCTGCTGGATCAGCTGGACTTCAGCCATTTTATCACACATGGTCGTGTTACACTTGATGTTTGTTTTCCTGCCTTAATAAAGGCAATTTTTGTGATAAATCTAATGTTAGGTCAAATAGAGTTGCATTGCTGGACAAGAATAAGAAGGTCTGATTCTGGAGGAGCTGAGCGCTTGGATTTGGAGCACCCTAAGGGACCATCCAGTTGTAGCAACTAGCTGAGGAGCCAAGCAACACAGTGAGGATCAAGGTCTTGACATCCCTGCAGTGGCAGGTGGCCAATGAGACAGTGCAGGCACTTCACCAGAAGGAAGTCACAGAGAAAAAGCAATTAATGTGTCATCAAAGCCACAGCAGCATACTGCCAGGGAAATGAGGGGAAAGAGAGCTACAACAATGATTCTAATAGATCCTGAAGTAATGAAATGCTTCCAGAAATGCATTGCTTGGATGGAAAGTCAAAATGATGAAGTCTGTGCAATTTCTGTTTTCAAGGCGACTCCTTATGATGACTATAAATAAGTATTTAAAGAAACATATGTCATCTGATGCTGTTCTTTTTTTGTTATACCACAGAAGATGTCAGAAAATGTGTAAGCGCTTTGTGAGAACTAATTTTTATAAAGCTGTGAATTATCCTCTCATTTTGTAGGAACAGTGCTTTGTTGCATCAAATTTTTGAACAACTATATCAAGTAATTTGCAAATAGTTGGAGGACCATAGTTTGTACACCACATCCTCATTCTATTTCTGGGTATCAGATTTTTGTTGTGTATGTCTTGCTTTAAATAATAGCTATATATTACAAATAAATACAGTATTTAAATACTTGGTATTTTATGAGAAAACCCATGGGTTGAGATGAAGACAATTTAATAGGGAAAGCACAAGCCATTCACAGAAGCAAAGCAAAATAAGGAATTCATTCCCTGCTTCCCATGGGCAGATAGGTGTCCAGCTATCCCTGGGAAAACAGGGCTCCGTCACGTGTAGTGGTCACTTGGGAAGAAAAACGCCATTGCTCCAAATGTCCCCTCCCTCCTCCTTCTTCCCCCAGCTCTGTGTGCTGAACATGATGTTGTATTGTTCTGAATATCCCTCTGGTCACTTGGGGTTGGCTCTCCCAGCTGTGTCCCCTCCAAAATCCTTGTGCAGTCCCAGTGTCCTTGCTGGTGAATTGGAGTGAGAGACAGAAAAGGCCTTGGCTCTGTGTAAGCCCTGCCCAGAAGCAGCAAAGATATCTCTGTGTTATCTCTGCATTGTTTCCAGTACAAATACAAACCACAGTCCTGCACCAGGTACTGTGAAGAAAATTAAATCTATCCCAGCCAAAACAAGCACAGATTATTTTATTGAGTTACTATACAATAATGTGGTATTCTGTCACATTACCTACATTAAAAAATAATGAAGAAAATGATTGTGAAACTAGAACAATAGGCTGGAAGTTCCCCTAGTTGATGTCTCTGAGTTCATTTACAACCAGGTATAGCGAGAAAAAAATGAATAAACCTGACCAGTCTGCTGGCAGTGTTTTTAAAGCATCCTTTCCCTCCCTCCTGGACAATTGCAAATGCATAAAAGAGGTGCAGTGTAGAAAATGATATCATTTCAGTTAAAGGTCACCACAAAATCCTACTAATCTTTAAGGCACTCCATTCCTCCTTATTTTGTTTGCTATTGCAGACTTCAAAAATAGGTATTTAAGGAAGCTTACAAAGTATCCTGTATACAGTGTTACATAAACAGCGACAGACTGCAAATGGAAAAATTAACATTCAGAGGCATTCAGCATGTTAATTTGGGCTTTTTTTCCTTTTCTTTCTATTTTTTTTTAAGCACTGGAAAGGTTCTTTAAAGTATGTCAGGTATTTGTAACACATTGTTTAATTGCTTGACTGGTATTTGTAAAACTTCCTCTGATTCTTTAGTCATGTGTAAAAGATTCTCATTTTGAAAGGACTGCTAGCCTTTTCCATCTCTGGTATTTGTGATTTTTTAATTTGTTTTTCTTTTTTTTTTTTGTTTTACAAAGTGTCTGTAAGGGTTCTGTGTGGAGAAACGAAGGACACAACAGCCAGTAAACACAGAGCTGTTTTCTTCACTGCTTACTGTAGTCATGGGGAAAATTTCAGAAATTATTATCTGCGTGCAGTTTCTCTCTGAGCAGTGCAGAGATGTGTCTGTTGTTACATTGTACAGTTTGAGTAAACTTTCCTTCTTCACAAGTTACTGGTTCCTTTTGTAACTGCAATCTGCAGCATAAGATCTTTCTCACCCTCGGCAGCAGCCTGAAAGCTGAGATGGCGGGGCAGAGCAGGACCTTTCCCTCATCTCCACAGCAAGGACTTCCTTTCCGTATGTAGGTGTTACCAATTTTCACTGGTACCGGACTGAATTCCTGCAGATGGCTTTACATGGAGCTGTTCTTGAAAATCACTGGAAAATTTGGCTAGCTGATGCTTCAGCTGCCGTATTTCCCACAGAGTACCAAATCTGTCTCCATAAGGGAGGGTGACTTCTTGTTAAATTCCTTGTCCTGTTAGTTACAATCTAATTAAGTAGACCTGTCTCGTTAATCTGTATTAAATCCCATATATCCAAGGTACTGTCTCTCCTTTCACACTTATATAAGTCCCTGTCTGGTGAGTTCAGCCAGAATGATTCAGACTGACATTTCCAAATTAAATTAGAAGTCTGTGGATTTTAAATTGAGAGTCTGAAGCTCAGGAACAGTGGACCTTTGACTTTGAAATGCACTTTTCTTTCTGGCCTGGTGTAGCGTAAGCTTGTTGGTATGCAAGTCCCAACAGAGATTTATCTATTCACTCATGTTGTTTCTCAGGGGATAATTTCAGGGAAATCAGGGGATTTCAAGGCAATGGAGTTTTATCAAAATTAATCGAAATGGATAGAATTGATGTAAGCAGATGTTGTAAACACTGTGTAGCATTTTGGCCTAGGGGGCACCCTAAGTACATTTTTGCAGTTAGAAAATAAATACAGAATACATTTTAAACATTATCCAGGACTGAACAATCATGTTGTTTAGCAAAGAAGACTTTGAGCTTACTTCTCATTCACTATTTGGGAGCATCCCCATTGCCATGAGACCAAAATTTGTCTTTGGTTTCACAAGAGTGGATGCCCAGGAAACCTTCAAGATTTGAGACGTGCCCTCTCTGTAAGGAATGGAAACCAGCTGCCTTTGACTATTGCATGCCATTGCTTGGAGGGCACAGGCTTGGGCAAGGGAACCCTTTGTGAGATGAGTTTCTGCTGAGGAGAGATCAGGCCCTTTGTTTTCTGGACCACGTTCTTCCAGTCTCCCTGCTTAGAAGTTGGCATGAAGCCCTTCTGCTGGAAGTTTTTTAATATTGAGTTATAAAAGCAATCAGTTACTTATTTTTAAATGTAGAAAGAATTACTCTTAGCTTATTAACGGCTTTGCTAGCCAGAGATGAAAACTGCTGAATGTCTGAGTAAATCTGCTCTATTTATCACTTCATGGCGTCTATAATCCTTAGAGAGTGTAAAAAATTTACAAGACATCCTTGAATACTGAATTTTGCATTGATTTGGATCTCACATTTGTTTGAAAGACATCTGAAGTCATAACCAGGCAGACACTTTCCTCCTGAGAAAGCCCGAGAGCAGGAACTTTTTTAAAAGGATGTAAAACCATCTAAATCTGTAAAATATTCTGATACTAGTGTGACTAGAGACAGTGGGCAAGAGGGCATTGGATAACTCCCAATGTTAGCTTTCAAATTTCTGGGAATCCTTGGGTTCAAGGAGTGTCTATTCCTGTCCAAAAAAAAAAAAAAANTAACCCCATATAGTCATAGGTTTGTGTAGAAGCTATTGTGAATTTCTAAGTATCTCAGAAGTGAGTCCTAAATTTCATGGGTTAGTCCTATTTAATTTTAATGGATCTATTAGTACAAAGAACAGCTGAGCAATCAGACCTTTACAAAGCTCCATATATACAGACATTGATCCACGTATGTTCATTTCTTAGCAGTTGCAGCAAATAAGTGTAAGCAATCAAACTTAAAAACGCTGTGGCTTTATTTCTTACAGATAGGGCAACTTGAAAGTGCAAATACAAGAAAGGAGGTGAAAACAGTGCTGTAGTTGGCACATGTTTTAAACAAAAACCTATGAGAAATGTTTACTTTGCTAAGAGAAAAGGAGAAAAATATATCTAATATATTAGTAAGATAAAATCCCTGTTTTGTCTGAACAAGCCTGCTGGATGGTGATTCTAAATCTTTGTTCACAAGCAAACAATTCAGTATCTACAACAGTGGGCTACCTATGCGTGTTTTGCATGCACACTGCTTATATATAGCAGGTGACATTCTTAAATCATGAAAGGGAAGCAGCTGAGTGAGTGGAATAAAAAGGACTGGACACAATTTATCAGATAGTTGGTATATATTTCAGCTTACTTCAAACAGGAGCACATGAGCTTTCTACTTGTTTCCAAGGCAGAATAAAACTATATATCTTTAACAGCATTGATCCTTGCAGAACAGCTTTAAATGTCCCCAATAATTTAGTTGGAGAGTCTGTACAGTTAGATGGTCAATCTAACTTGTCTCTCTTGGTAGGAAGTTGAGGAGGGAGTAGCCGTGTTCGGGAAACCAAAAGTGGGATTTCAACAAACCAGGTTTTCAGGCTTCAGTCATTGCTACTCCAAACAAACCTCTTTTCAAACCTCCTTTCAAACCGTATTCTACAATACACTGGCCTTTCTCATAAGAGTTAAACAGAACTTTTCCAGTAGAAAGAGATAATTCTGATGAAATAGAAGTAGAAAAAAAAGAAATTTTTTTTTAAGAAATACTGGAACATCCATTTTATGTTAATGATTGATTTTATCTGAAGTAAATACTGTTCTGCATTGTACAAAATGTTTAAAAAGAAAACAGAACAAAACACTTTGGATGCCATCAAAACAGAATATTTCAATCAACCTCCAAGTGATTCTTAAATTGTGTAACATGGGAATATGAAATTATTCACTTGTCCTTCATTTCACAGAGAAAACATATTCAACAGCAGCCAATTTCCCTTAGAAAGGAATCATTGCTTACAAGACAGCTCCAGCCTTGCTCTGGTTTTGCCCTGATTCCCTGCTTGATGGCAGCTCATATCTCTGCAAAAAATGCAGTCCCATGCAGTCCCACCTCAAGGATGGTTACCAGATGATAAAGGGACCATATGTTAAGAAATTTGTGGAGGTGGTAGGACTGGTAGGCTGTTTCTGAGGGGAGAAATATTAGACAGCAGGATCAGGATGTTTAGGAGTCAGGGACAAAAGGCAGTGGGATGACTCTGGCCTCTTTGTGGGGCAAAGACAGCAGTGCTAGTGGTGCTGCTTTCCGGTGGGGAAAGCCTTTGCTTCCCCTGTGACGGTTGGGTCGGGGAAGATCAAAACCACTGCAGTCTCAGTGCTTGTCTTTCCCTGGATTTCCTAAAGTTATCCCAGGTGTCTTCATATGAGCTCCAGAATTCTGCCCACTTCCACCTACTCCCACCTGCTGCAGGGGTGGGAGAGACAGCATTTGCAGCCATACCTGGGCATCAGGACCCAGTGACCTGCTTTCCAGTCTCAGCAAAACTCAGACCATCACTGAGGGAGAACAGCTTTGTGCGACAGCTCTGCATGAGCCTCAGCATGAAAACCTTCTGTCTTTGTGAGTGCCAGGTTAGAGGGGATGAAGGCTAGAGGGAACAAGCAATGGGAGCATTTGCAAGTGCTTCCCCTGCCAAAGCCAGAGAAGCAAACCAAAAACTTACCCATTGGAATAGCTTTCTGGCATGCTGCAGGTTCACTGTGTCAAGGGCAGAAACTGAAGTTGAATCATTAAAACCTGTGTGAAGGGGAATTTGTGCGCATCTGAATGTCTCTCCAGATCTGGCCCTGGCAGAACTGCCCTAGGCTGGCCTTGGGGAAGTTTCATGCCCACAGGCAGAGGACGGGCAACCCCTCTGACCCTGGTTTCCTCCTTGGGGGAACCTGCAAGGAAAGAGGGCACCAGCAAACCCCTGGGCTGGGTCCCCCATAGTAAACACAGCTCATGGATAAACAGTGCAGACAAATAACTAGCTGTGTGACAATAAAAACAGCTCAGATATTGACACAAGGAGAAGACACCCCTGAGGCAGCACTTGCTGCAAACCCGTCTCTGAATGAGCAATAGTTAAATGTTTGTCCTTGCCTCTTTCTTTCAAAAGTAGGGCAAATATCTATAGAGTTCCCAGCGGGGAGGTAATCTAACTTTAACTTTCATACAGTCAAGTAAAACACCCGAGACCTGTGTTAGGGATGCAAGCAGGTCGTCTGAATTATGATTATTCAATCTGGTATTATTTTAATCTGGCGTGCCTCTCACGTGCTTCATTTAGGTTCATCTTGACCTGAAAACTGCAATCTCAATGCCTTTTATGCCTCTATCTTTATAGGTGATATATCTTGTTGCAGTATATTTTTTCTGTCTCTTCCACCACCCCCCCCACCCCCCGCCAAAATATAAATATTTATTTTAATAGCGAAGCCCTGCCCGTGAGGCAGAGCGGCACATTTCATTGTCTCGGGTCTCCCGAGCGTGGTCTGGGTCCCCTTCTAGCAGCAGCCTCTTGCTTTAACTCTCGCTCTTGCTGATTGAGGCAGGATGATAATGAATTAAGAACCACGGGAGGTGAGAGCCAACACTCCCCTGCAGCCGCAGCGTGCTTCGGGTGATGTTTCCTTACTCGTTTACAAGACAATAGCGGAAAAAAATTAAGAAGGGGGAAGGAAATGACTGAACCTTCTCTATGAGATAATGGATGAGCCCGGGATGACCTGTTTTTTTCCTTGCGGTGGAGCGGTGCTGAAGACAGAGGGCACCCGCGCCCAGCCCACAGCCGTCGCCCCGCCGCCAGCGCACCAGCTCGGGGCGGCCGGAGAGCCGCCAATGCCCGCTCCCAGCAGGCAGGGAGCCACTGCCTCACCCGGACAGGTACGTCTCAGGGATGACCCTCCGAGCGGGCCGCGGGGCTCAGCCGTGGGACGGCCCGCGGGGCAGGCAGGGCAGGCAGATGGCTCCGGGGAGTCGGGGCTGCGGGGCTGCCCGCGGGAGCCTCTTCGGGCGGCTCTGCCCGCCTGCGGGTGCGGACGCGCAGCCAGGACGGCGGCTCCCCTCGGAGCGTCGCCTTCCTCGGGAGCGTCTCCAGCCCGCCGCGACGCTGGCCGGACAAGCAGCCAAGCCCCGGCACCCCTGCCCGCCGGCGGGGAGGGACGGAGCGGCGGCCAGCCCGGGGCGGTGCGTGCCGCTGCGGGCTCCGAGCCCCGGGAGGGGTGTGCGGCTCTGTGTGTGTGTGTGTGTGTGTGCGGGCAGTGCGTGTTTGTGTGTGTGTGTGTGTGTGTGTGTGTGAGCAACGGTGCGTGTGCATCCGGGGACAGCGCGGCAGCAGCCCCGGCGAGGGGCAGAAGTTTTTGGGGAAGCGCCCCGCAGTGCTGGCGGGCGGCCGAGCCGGCGGTGGCGGGGCCGGGACAGCGGGACACTGGAGCGCCGAGGCAGCGGGGTGTCGGGACAGCGAGACAGGAGGCTGCGGGCAGGGGACAACGGGACAGGGAGACAGCGGACGGGGGTGCGGCAGGGCTGTGGCATCTGCCACATCTGCCCCGGCTGCCGGGCGCTGTCTCGGGTGCTGACGGCTCGTCGTGCAACAGGGACCCGGCCCGGCCGCGCTCCCGGGCGGCGGCGGAGGCATCTTCCCTCCCAGCACGGCGTTTCAAGCCGCCAAACCCTGTCGCCGGGCTCGCCGCCGCTCCCCGCCCGAAGCCTGTCTGCACGGCAGGCGTGCCGCTAAGGCACATCGGGGCTTTGCCCGCGGTTGCCTTAGTAACTAATATGTATTTCCCCCTGCTTTCATGTGGGTGTCCCTGACTGAATTACAGTTTTGCCCCCTACACACGGAAAAGTTAATCTAAACTGTAGAGTGCCTTCTTTCTTCCTCCCTTCGCTGACCTTTAAATGACATTTCCCGTGGCTGACAGGGCAGATCTCTTGCTTTCTCTTTTTACTCACATTATGGATGGAGAAAGGAAATGTCTAAGCTGAGAAAGATGCCTTCAGGTAATCAGAATGCAAAGGAAGAAGCGCTCGTCACTCTGCTTTCAGGGCTGGGGCTGCTGGGCCTGGGCTAGGGCTCTTCTCCCACGAGCTCCCTACCTCTTGAAACTTTTAAAACTTCCCGGGGGCAGAGGGGGTGTGTGCGCTGGCTGGATGTGCAGGAAGTAGCCGCCTTGGCTTGAAAAGCAAATGTAAAAAGGATTGTAGAAACTCAACATATGTGAGTACGCATGATCGTATATCAAGGCAAATAAATACATGATTTAATCCCTCTTGAAACTTCTTGTTGAGAGGCTTATGGAAGCAAATTGCCCTGGGCTTTTGAGAAAGCAGTCATCTCTAACCAGGCGGAGTTGCTTTATGGAGCTCAGGTTTGACATCAATTTTCCTGGTTAGCCCGTTTTATCCCCTCTTTCTGTGCCACCAGGTTAAAAGTCACTAGGATGACGGCTGTCTTGGTACCTTCAAGAGTGATGCTCTGAGGCTTCGCTGTGATGGTATTCGGACCAACCTGGCTGTCGTCGGGGAGAAGCAGATGCCATTTCCTACATGTCCTTAAACCATGTGCAGGCAAGGGGAGCCCATGAAATTTGTAACCTGGGTCTGGATGACATCGTGCAACAAAATGATTGGTGTGCTGCTGGTCTTTTTCCCTGCTCTGCTCCTGGAGATGGACGTGCTGCCCAGGAGTGGTGGTCGGAAGGTTCTTCTCTCTGCAGCCTCCTCACAGCGGTCAGTGGCCCGGATGGACGGGGATGTCATCATCGGGGCCCTCTTCTCTGTCCATCACCAGCCGCCGGCTGAGAAAGTGCCCGAGAGGAAGTGTGGGGAAATCCGGGAGCAATACGGCATCCAGAGAGTTGAAGCCATGTTTCACACTTTGGATAAAATTAACGCAGACCCGGTCCTGCTACCTAACATCACCCTGGGCAGCGAGATCCGAGACTCCTGCTGGCACTCCTCCGTGGCCCTGGAGCAGAGCATCGAGTTCATACGGGACTCTCTCATCTCCATCAGGGACGACAGGGACGGAGGCACCCGCTGCATTTCCGACTCGCAGACCCAGCCCCAGAGCAGAGTGAAAAAGCCCATCGCGGGGGTCATCGGGCCCGGCTCCAGCTCAGTTGCTATCCAAGTCCAAAATCTGCTCCAGCTCTTCGACATCCCCCAGATCGCTTACTCCGCCACCAGCATCGACCTGAGCGACAAAACGCTGTACAAGTACTTCCTCAGGGTGGTCCCCTCCGACACGCTGCAAGCCAGGGCCATGCTTGACATCGTCAAGCGTTACAACTGGACCTACGTCTCCGCCGTGCACACGGAAGGTGGGTATGGGGCAGCCCCCGCCTCCCCGGGCCGGCCCGGGGCTCTGCGCCCTCCGCGGCGGCTCCGGAGGGACGCGCCTGTGCCGGGTCACCCGTCGGGACCCGGGCCGGGGCTGCGGCTCCTCCCCGGCAGAACGCCGGCCGCTGCCACCCGCGGGGACTGTGAGGAGAACGTGGAGAAGCGGGCGGGGGGGTGGGGGGTGCCCTTCCGGCGGCGCGGAGGGGTCCCCCCGGTGCGGGCACCGGCAGCGGGGATCGGCGGCGCAGGACCGCCCGCAAGAGATCGTGTGTCTCCCCGGCGGTCCGGGCCCTGTCCCCATTCCCACACAGAGTGGTTGGCGTGTTTGCTAATAAAAGTTAACAGATGTAAGCAGCTGGATGTGGGGCGGGCAGCCTCTCCTCGCCGGCTGGGCCGGGGCAGGTCCGTGGGGCTGGTGAGTCCGTGGGGCTGATGCGCTCGGTCGCTACCGTCTCGGAGAGTTAGACAAAACGGAATCACGGCTCGGCAGGGACTCCAGGAGTAGCTGCTGGCCTTGCTGCGTGTGGATTGATTTCCTGGGCCTGCGAACAGAAAGGAGAGAAAGCTGAAAATCCCTCCCCTGTCCAGGGAGCCCCTGCAAAGTCAGGTGCCGTGGGAAAGGGCAGGTAGAGGCTCATGCAGCTTACATGTTCCTTGAGCAGTAGTCAAAGCAATTGCTCTGCACAGTCTGTTCATAGTCAACAGGTCTTCTTAATTGTAAATATCAAAAGAAAAATATCAATAGAAAGGTTATTTTAAAGAGGAGACATTGGTTTATAGCCAGGCTAGGTGGACCAACATAAATTTCAGCAGTAATTGCATTTCATAGAAAGTAAACTCTTGTGGTATATTATTGTGATATTTTTGTAGTCTAGTTGTGGTCCTCAAAATGGGATTTCTAAGTATAAAATTGCAAATCTGACCGCATTATTGCTATAGCTTTGCAACCCTTCTGTTTATCTGAGTGTATCTCTTGTACGGATTTGATTTATGATTCCCTCTGCTTACTGAGCTGACTCCATACCTTTCATTCTCACAGAGATGACTAAGTAAAATGAGGTAAGGACATATATTGTGACAAAAAAAGTAAAAGAATCTCCAGGAAGAGTTCCATATTTGCAACACTTAGACTGGAACTGGATTGATCTAGACACCAAAACCAGAAAATTCTGCAATTTGAGGGGGCTGGGGAACAAGTGAGAGCATGAAGCAATGACCTGACATTTGCAGTTCATTTATGCCCTGTTCAGATGAGAAAATGAGCTGCTAGCAAGACTCCAACATGAGCTATTAAGATTCTCTGTTGTTGACAGATATGATTATATCCTGTGGAAGGCCAGGATGACAAATAAACATGAAAGGGGTAAATTCTTTGTTGATCTAAATAGCTATCTCTCCCTTCAAGGCACTCTGGGGTGCTCTGCTAACTCACTGTGCCTGAGGAGTTGCCTCAAAGGACTGGCTGCCTCTCTGTCCCGCTCCTGTTAACATTAGTGGACTTTACTTCTTTTGGAAAAGACAACACTCTCTGAAGGTTCATTTTAAAAAAGATCATTATAAGCAGCATTTATGAATGTTACTGACTGATGAAAAATAATTTTTGCAAGATATTTTTAGACTTCTGAAGTGATACTTCTGAAAATAGGGGTAGCCCACAGGTCAACACTCTTCTTAAGGAAAGGTCACAACAATTTTACAAATCATGCAGCTTGAGATTCAGCTTGAGATTTTTCATTATTAATCTGTGCCTGCCATTCATTTATTGTTAAATTCAAGCCAAAAATATCATTGAAATTATATAACAAGCTTCAACTTTTGCACTGCTTTGCAGAAAGACAAGTTATTGACCCCCCACCCAATTGCTGTTGGGTAGAATCCAAATGCTTTTTTTCCTTCTATTTAAAGTGAAATTAGTATTCATAAAAATCGGTGTAAATGGTTGCATTTCTGTTGTTTCAAATCCCATGCATTCACTGTATTGTTAAAGGTGAAATCATTCTTCACAGACAACACAAAGCCACTCAGAATAATAGTCTGTGTGAGTAGAGCTGCTCCATCCATGCTATGTTTGGAAATACGGGGATAAAGCATAGTCAGAAACATTCCTCCTCCACAATTACTCATAAGCCTCTACACAGTCTTTGTGGTGGGCTGCAAAATGTGCTGGGAGGCATTCTAGGGTATCACTGGTTGGATGATGTCTTCAGCAGGGACTGTGAGGAAGGGGCATGTTTCTAGGAAATGCACAGGTTGACACTGTGAAAAAGTTAATTCCTTCCCCATTCAGCTGTTCCAGATCCAGTTTGGCCCTCCTTCCAGAGCAGGGAAGTTGCTTATTTCCCACCTGACCTCTGGCTCTCATGGGGATGGACAATGTTCAGCTCTTGTAGGTGCCCAGCCACAAGGGGATGCAGTGAGACCACAGAGCTGCACTGTGTCAGCGAGCCACACTCCTCAATCCTCCCTGACCCAGGGCAGGGTCATGGAAACTGCCCAGAGAGATGAGCCTTTCTCAACCTGAACCATCCAACTCCTCTGCTTACCCTTTCTCTGCTCCTGCAGCCTAACTGAAGTTGGCTGAGTGCCCAAACCAATACCTGGGTACACAATTATAGCTGTAATGATAATCCAAAATAAATACCACACAATTTGTTGCCCAAGTTTCTTAACATGAAGCCTACATGTGCCATGACAATGAACATAAAGAAGTCACCCATACAAGATGATGTGTTTAAGTAGTTTGCATTTGACATGGAAGTTTATTCTTCATGTGTCAATATGATGATTAATCAGTGATTATGACTTTTAACTACACTCAGACTCTACACTCCAGTACATGAAGCTGCACCAGACTTTTGGGGTTTTTTTACACAGTGGTTTATTAAGAAGTATAAACATTACCTCGGTAAAAATTTCTCAGTTAATCAATAAAATTGTTTTCAAAGGTCCACATAGCACATTTCTCCTTTTAGATTAAAATTTACACATAAACACCCACATTAAAGAAGAAAGAAAGGAGTTACTATGTTTGGTTATTTCATTATGTATTGCCCATCGTGAGAGTAATTTTTTTCCCAGAGTGGGCAACAGTCATTAAATGCTGTAACAAATCTGTGCATCTGTCAGTGTAAGGCTGTATGACCATATAGTAGTTGCAAAGCATTTTCAAGACTATTATTTTTTTAAGTTTTCTTCAAAGATAACTCAGTGCTGGAGCTCTTGGCATGTCTACGTCTCAGATTTTAGGCTTGAAAGTCATTCTTATCTTGAAATGCACATAAGTGGATGCTTAGCTTTGAGCCAAAGCTTCCTATGGAAATCAAAGGCATCAAAAAGCACATGGGTTCAGTTGGGAACAATCCTTAGTGTGATAAGGGCAGAAGGAGTGACACTTGCTAAGGGTAACTTTCCAAGTGAGATATTGTGGGCTTTAGCCAGATAACAGAGTCAGACATTCTTCTTTACTTAGACCAGGCAGCCACTGGTGATTTGGTAACCCTGTGAAGAGTTATAGGGGACACTTTCTTCCTTGCCTGCAGAAGAGCCTCTGGGCCGCCTCTGGAACAAGACAAGAGATAGCAAGCACCCTGCTGTGCTGCTTTCATGCTGAAGACAGAGAAATTAATGGGGTTGCCACCAGAAAATGCAGAATGGTTATGAGAATGCTGTAGGTAACACTGACTTCCAAAACCCACAAGAAACCTGCACCCTGGCTAGTGATCAGCATGAAGTCTCCATCAAATCCCTCATTTTTAGCTGTTCCTCTTGTACGTGCAGCAGAAGACATGATGGTGTAAGTAGTCCTTTTATCACCTCAACTTCTAAGAACCCCACTTCTGAATAAGCAAATAGACATACTTAGAGCCTGTACCTGGATTTCATTTCAATCATTGCCTACCTGTTAGCCTTATAAAATGTATGTGAGCATTCATTTGAATGCTGTTTGCAATTTATGGACCATGCTTACCCTTTATTGTACAAATATGCCTTTATAAACAAGATTTCCATTCCAACAGATTAACATGCAGACTTTGCAAAAGCAGCTTTGGAAATGGAATGATTACGATAATTGCACCAAATTTGGGCTGTTAAGAAATTAATTTTAGAGAACAGTGAGATGTTTCTGATCTTGATTAAATTTTGTCAGATTTGTATTGCGAGGCTGCTCCTCTTTCTTGAGTATAAGGCTTAAAATGAGCTATCATGAAGCAGATGGCACAACTGTAAAGACTTTCAGATCAAAGTAGATGGTAAGTATATTATCTTCACAATGATTTTGGGTAACCTGACGGCTGCACACTATCCATTGCACAGGAAAATCATAAGCCTATGTTGGAAAGGGGATGGAAAGGAGCAAGTCCTGCACTTTATTGAAAATTTCACAAGAGATAAGTTTATTCGGTAGAACCTACTAAAGTAGCTTTAGATATGCTGGAAGATAATACTTCTTTTTAAAGATAAATGGGGCTATATTGATCAAATAGCTCAAAGGAATGATTTTCATAAAATTGTATTTAATTTCTCAAAGGTGTTTCTAACTGTTCTATTATTAATTCTATGGTGTCACTCAATGATTAATACTTTTTGATAAAATTATTGTCAGGCAACAGAATAAGGAATTACAGTTCAAACATTTGGAATTTTAGTGTACAAGTATTTCTATAGACACCAACAATTACAAATATGCTCTTAAAGGTTAAGCTCATGTAGTGGTATGAATTATGCTGAGATGTGTGTTCATAAATGCATATTTCAATCTATTTTTTCTGTGTTTAACTTGCTTCACTAACCATCTTCAGAGGCTTTGTGACACAAAAAAGAAGGAAAGGCATATATCACAAGGAAACCAGAAACTGGTTTCAAAACAAGTATCCCAATGTTGAATGGATCCCATTAACTGTATTAATTAGAAGGTGCTGGGAGAATAATTTTCCTAGATCAACACTGAAAAAATTATGGCTGGTGGCAAACACTATAGAAATCAAGAGAAATTCCTTCTTGAAAATATATTGCTTTGCATTACTCCTAAATTCACTAATAGTATAGCTTTTCAACTATACAACTGGCAGCTGCATGAGTTATATCAGCTCAAAAGGTTCATCGAACTCCTGTGCCTGCCTTCTCAGCAATACTGCTGGAGTTCATATTTATCAGTCAGCACAATGTGTTCATTTGTGCTTTATTTTTTATACATTATGTCCTTGCTATCAGATTTTTATGTCCTACAATCCTTGTTAACTCCTGCAGGTTTCTTGTCTCACTGAAGATTTAAAAAATGTTAAATGACCTTAGCTTGCTCAAAACCTCTGTGAAAATGCCTCTAAAACATACCTTTGAACCTAAGGTTCATAACATGGAGGTGCTTGCACTGAGGTTTCTTAGGGAGAAACCAAAAAACTACATGGAGTAAAATCATATAACTGAAGCAGCATCATGCACTGAGAAAGATTCTTTAGGGGCCTGATACATCAGTGAGCTAGTAAATGTAGTGAGAGACCAGAAGCATTGCACCTGCCACATGCAGCCTAGAAAAATGCTGATCAAAGTCATTACTAACTGGGGCTCTCCGACCCACGTGAAGCAATACAGGGATTTCAGTTTATCTTCTGGGTGGCAGGAGTGCTTGCTGCATAAGCCACTGTCACAGATGGCAGTAATTAACACGTGGGCCTGCAGTCTGAACTGGGGGGCCAGGAACTGATTGGACACAATTGCACCTAAAGAAACTGTCCTTGCACCCGTGGGTATCTAAGGAATGCTAAGGATTATCACCAGAGATGGTTGGGGAGAGGCATGCAAAGGACAAATGCCATCCAGTGGGTAACCAGCTCCGGTTTGTAGTCTAATTTTTCAATAGTGTTTTCTCAAATATTATTACTTTGTACTATCAATGTACATGTTAAAGAACAATTTCTAAATCTGGTTTGCCAGCAGAAAGTTGGCTGTTGAGACAGAGGCTGAATATGAAAAGAAACAAGAGCAGGACAGAAAATATCTCCACAGTTCCAGTCTGTAGCAAGTCCTAGGGCTAGCAGCCACCAACAAATGTTTTCTTTAGGAGTTTGTCCAATCCCATTTTATATCATTTATACTTTAGTCTCTAGAGTATCACAGAATCACAGAATGGTTAAGGTTGTGACAGCCCACTGAAGGTCATCTAATCCAACCTCCCTGCTCAATCATGTTACTTAGGATTTTGTCCAGATGGCTTTTGCCTGTCTCATGGGGAGGAGATTCCACAATCTTTTTGGTCAGCCTGTTCCAGTGCTCAGTAACACAGTAAAGAACATCTCCCTCAATTTTGTAAATTAATTGTATCTTGTGTGAAGAAATGTTTCCTTAAAACTATTCTCTGATAACTGCATTACCTTCA